>NQII01005960.1:0-140490 GCA_002778355.1 Clitarchus hookeri
ACATAAAATATATAACATCGTGGTTGGACTAACACCTTACCAAGTGTAAAAGTTGGAAAATAGTAAATGTATGGTGCGAACAAATATCAATAACAGCAGAACAAATTGTTTGATCGCAGCCTGTATTGGATAACTATGGGGACTGGCGATCCACAGTAAGTTCTTTTCGGTTTTTTTCTGTTCCCACATCCGGAATAACGGTAACCTACGGGCTTCGACTTGAGAATCTGTCACTAGGTTGTTGTCAACGCTGCAACTTCTTATGCACCATTATTGTTATATGTAAACTGTTCACGGTTAATCGAGAACCTTCGAGAGTCCTACTTATGATATACTTTTCTTATCGTATTTGTATCCTTACTCATTAAGTAAAATTAATATTGCAACAAACCGTATCATTTGATTCCTGCGTCATCAAAGAGAAGCCGTGGAATTATTTTGAAATAAAATACGCTAATAATACGCAAATTCGTACTCTCATGTGTATACAACGAAAGGAATATAGGTCAGATGTGATGGATCATTCTCTCGCCCTGCTGTGCTAATTGTGACATACGGCAACCCCAATAGTAGTTTTGTAAGCCAGTTTAGGCAGGACAACTTCAGACATTTTTATTTTCAGCGCCACATCTNGGCAACCCCAATAGTAGTTTTGTAAGCCAGTTTAGGCAGGACAACTTCAGACATTTTTATTTTCAGCGCCACATCTTCCATGCAATGATTTTTTCCATTATGTGCGTTAGAAAAAATTTGTAGCAATGGTACAGACGGCCGTGACTGCCCCTTATTGGCTGTCTGGAAAACCCACATAAAACAATGGAAAAGGAAGGAATTGCGCGATATGACTTAAATTTCTCGCGTTTGAGGTTCCCTCTTACGCCGGAAGCCAGGCTGTGACGGAAATTGTACCCAATAAAAAGGTCAAAATCCTCATAAAGACGAACATGCTACAAGTATTACGTCGCTACATAAAATATATAACATCGTGGTTGGACTAACACCTTACCAAGTGTAAAAGTTGGAAAATAGTAAATGTATGGTACGAACAAATATCAATAACAGCAGAACAAATTGTTTGATCGCAGCCTGTATTGGATAACTATGGGGACTGGCGATCCACAGTAAGTTCTTTTCGGTTTTTTTCTGTTCCCACATCCGGAATAACGGTAACCTACGGGCTTCGACTTGAGAATCTGTCACTAGGTTGTTGTCAACGCTGCAACTTCTTATGCACCATTATTGTTATATGTAAACTGTTCACGGTTAATCGAGAACCTTCGAGAGTCCTACTTATGATATACTTTTCTTATCGTATTTGTATCCTTACTCATTAAGTAAAATTAATATTGCAACAAACCGTATCATTTGATTCCTGCGTCATCAAAGAGAAGCCGTGGAATTATTTTGAAATAAAATACGCTAATAATACGCAAATTCGTACTCTCATGTGTATACAACGAAAGGAATATAGGTCAGATGTGATGGATCATTCTCTCGCCCTGCTGTGCTAATTGTGACATACGGCAACCCCAATAGTAGTTTTGTAAGCCAGTTTAGGCAGGACAACTTCAGACATTTTTATTTTCAGCGCCACATCTTCCATGCAATGATTTTTTCCATTATGTGCGTTAGAACATTAATTTTTCTTCTGAGAACCAACCTTATTGTATTGGTTTCCAGAAAAGAGTTGGTTTTTATTGAAGTAGTTTTTCATTCATTGAAAATTGCTATTTCTTTTTAAGTTCCTGGTTTATTCCAGTCTGGTAAATTATAAATTATAGTTGACTATATGTTGTTTTCAACCATCGTCTCTGCAAGTCAGTTGGTAAGTTGATCTTACATTATGCTAAAGCTAGGAATTCTTCCGTGCATCAAGTACTGTTTCATCTCAGTGGTCTGAGAACGCAATTTATCTTGCTCTTGTAATAAATATAGCACGATCCTTAATGAATTGTTGAAAAATTACCTGCGTAACTATATACACGTGTTGGATTAAGTGCCACTGCTATGTTCGTAAATACATTTGGAAAATACATTTTTAATAATGTAAAATCATTTGGATATATAAAGTATTTGTTATCTAACGTATTCAGGCGGACCTAAAAATTCTGGTTCCCGCTCACAGTGAGCTGTAAATTTTAACAACACGCTCGTGAAACAACGCCGAATGTTAGAACTGTTTTCATTAACTCGCTGCCAACTTAAAAGGGAGACTGCATGCCAGTGAGTACTGTAGCACATATTTATATATGGGCAGCGGTTTTTTTTTAGACGTTAGTTTCAAAAGTTCCTACTTTATCATGAACAGCCTTTACTTACTAATACTACGGTTACTAGATTAATTGTACCCGAGACAAAAAAGTAATTTCAGAAAATTTAGAAATAAGCATCAAGCTTTGTTGAAAAGTATGTAAATATCTAGTGTTCTAACAATATATCAGTCTCGGTGCACGAGTTCGAAATTTTTGTATTTAGATTATGAAAAAGGGTTGCCGGTGGGATTGGCCGGGGCGGGGGGGAGTATAGCACACAAAGAAACCCAGATTTATACACAGAACGGAAGCTTATCTTGTAGGCCTATCATTCCTTCGCGATGTAAGCTGAAAATATGTTAGTGATTTGAAACCGCGATATTAAGTAGAATAAACTTCTCGTTAGAAATATAAATTGATGGAAATTAAATTAAAAACTGTTTTTGTTTTCAGTTTGCGTAAATTGGGTGGGAGGGTGAAATACAGTAACAACAAAGAAATATTAATTAAACCACTAGAAGGCCTACTTGCTATTTTACTCATAAAACAAAATACGTATTTACAAAGTTGGTAATGATGTAATCGTTTAAGAGTAATGAAATTTATAATAATAGTATATAATGTTATTCGTGTTAGGTCAGAAATGAAGATTTTACTTTCTTAAATATTAATATAGGACACACTATCGTACCAAACTGGCGACATGTAAGTAGTATGAGTTATTTTCACAAAAGCAAACGAGCCCACAAGCCGCGTCAAACAAAGTTTGTCAAGTTTTTCTTATATTGCCACCTTGGGTTTTTAATAGTTCAGAGAGTATGCTTCCCTGTCAGAAGGTCGTGGGCTCGAATACCACGTAGAATGCGCGTGTCATCTTCTTTAGAAATATGTAAATAAGTCGAAGGAAATATGTAAGCTGTCCTCTTGANCCACGTAGAATGCGCGTGTCATCTTCTTTAGAAATATGTAAATAAGTCGAAGGAAATATGTAAGCTGTCCTCTTGAAAGCATTCCTGGCACAGAACCGTACATCTCGGTAAGTGTGAAAACCTTTTAGACAATTTCAATGCTATCATCTTCTACGGTTGTTCACGCGGAGATAATTACTGGNCGGTAAGTGTGAAAACCTTTTAGACAATTTCAATGCTATCATCTTCTACGGTTGTTCACGCGGAGATAATTACTGAAAATTCGTGTTATCCTTTACCAGCGTTGCGAGCTGCTATTTAAAAATTGTACTATCATTGCAGTATTACATTCGAGATAAATTTTTTTCTCGTGAACACGCTCTGAAAAGAAAAAGAAGTTATCTGTTAGAAACTGGTGAATTTATTTCCGGATGTAATATTTCATCACACAGTTATTTATAAAACGGGTAAATTCTCGCTGCTGGTGAATACAAGAGAATGGCAATCTCTATCTCATTATTTATCAGAAGTAGAGTTAGTTGCCCTCTTTGCTCGAGTTTTTGGGATAAAAGCATGTCAACACATTTTAGAGATAGCTGTTCAAGGAACGAGTATGTTAGGTGCAATAGAGAACGAGGATTTGCTTTCTTTTCGTAAGGTTCGAGACTTTAAAAGGTGAGCGCGGTCTTATAGCTCAGACAAAACATTGTCGTTTTCCGAAGTATTTTATTACAAATGGGGTTAGCCCACCAAAATAGAAACCATTAGCACATACACAAAAATTTCTAAATAATAAAATGACTAAAACAAATATTTTTTTTTACCCACTATGTCAGGTATAAAATAAATTATGTTGTTCAATTTTTTATAAACGTTCGTTGCACTTAGAAAATTGCAAGATGTGGCAATTGTATTTAATTCAGTTGAGCTCAGAACGTAAATAATATCATTAAAAAAGAAAATACATTTGCATATTAAGAAACAGTCATCATTATTGATGTGATTTTCATGATACTCTCTCGAGACTCCAATGTTAAAGAGCCGCCGAAATCTCTGTATCTCTCTTTCTCCATGATACAACTCGCAGTTACGTTAGGCTAAATGAGGTATAAAAATTATGCATTTACACTTTTCTGTTGTAATGTCCAGAAAACCAATTTCTCCAGTATCCGAATTTGTAAAGGAGAACTAAAGATGAGTATTCGCTGCCTGAGGATTGGAGTGCTTCGTGACTATAATAATTGTGGGGAAATGAGTGGAGGGATTTGGGCGGCCTTGAGAGCCGAAGAAGGTGAAGAGCGGAGAGAATGGACCAGCTCCGAAATGCAAGGTCGGGGGAAATGGTAGATCACCGAGAAAACCCTCTGATCAATTGCATCGTCCTGCAAGATTCACACATTCGAAAATTCAGGAGCGTCCTGGCCGGGAACCGAACCCAGTTCGCCTTGGTGGGAGGCGAGTAGCCTGACCACTACACAACCGCGGCACCTTCCATCTTGTATCCCTCCCCCTCCTCCCACCCACCAGGATCACATCCTGGCAGTAAAGAATGTGTTTTACATTTGGCGGGCAAACAAGGCATTGGGTACAGCTTGGTACACTTCCTGAAATATATATTATTATAGGTTTTCTCTTCCTGCTATCACCTCTGTAGTCGTTCGCATATTATAATAATTTAATTTCTTCTCAGCTGTTACCTGTTAGAAAGTAATTAAGGCAGTGAAAATGCAAAAATTCAGAACGTTTGGGTATTTGTTATCGTGAGTTGTTTCGCCAAAAATTTTCATTTCATCTCTGAAACAGAAGGCATAGCTAGAAAACCGTTATGGTCTATTCACGGTTTCTTCACACTTTTTGAATCAAACTTTGAAAAATGACTCCAGGTATAACGTGCTTAGTTGTCTCCTAAATGCCATGTATTGCAAGCGTTGTATACTTATGTTAACAAGTTTTAATGTTAACGTGTTAAATTGAACTTCACTTACATTATTGTCTATAAATATTAGTATTCACTCTACAATTAATACGAACGAAAACAGTGAGTAAATAGGTTTGTTGGAAGTGCCAGGCAAGAAATAGTTCTTATGCAAAACATTATTACACTAAGTGCGCAAGTATTTAGTGCGTTGTACCTCTGTAGACTCGGTTAAGCTTTGTTTGCACAAGGCTGAGAAATATCCTGAAAGAAGAACTTAACAAGTTATACAGAAAGTTTGTAAGTAGCCGTGAATGGATTATAGTTCCAACGTGGAAGGGATAAGGGCTCCGCCAGCCACTCGTTTGTACTGCGTTGCAGAGTGTTTGAAATCCCGGTTTTCTGATGAAACTATTAAACGAGCCCCCAATAGACACCATACCACAGAGATAGACAGAATGGCACTTTAAAGTTACCACGTATACTGTAAATATTATTTTATTATGTTAGTGCCCTCCTATATAGTTAATAACTGCTTTCTCAGATTGCCGTATATAAAAACATACTATCCGCACACGAGCCAAACTATGATAGGAGCCTTAACTTAACTACAGACGTTTCACCAATAAAATGATTGGGTCACTGCTGAAAGTCCCATAGGTTCACGCAGCACTACGAGAACACTGCACGCCAGTTCAGAGCCCTGGGCATAGAGGCATTGGTGCTCTTGTAGCGCGTGCCAGTGTAACCCTTACAGTTATCGCGCTTTTCGGCCAAAAAAGGAGAAAAGGTTGCAGGCTGACGGGCCTTTAAGGCCGGCGTCACTCCTTTTGCATAAATTCCTCGTTTTCGTGTCATAAGTTCAGTTTCGGAGATATTCTTGCAAAGTTATTTATTAAAATTTATAAGTTACTAGTTATTTAATACTTGTGTATGTAATTTATATTGTATGATTTGATGAAATACATGTTTTTGAATTTTTACAAATAGCATATAATACACAATTAAAACTCAGCACAAAAATATTAAACATCTAGTAAAATGTGAATTTTCTATAATCGTACATTGTNACAATTAAAACTCAGCACAAAAATATTAAACATCTAGTAAAATGTGAATTTTCTATAATCGTACATTGTGAGTAAATTCTATGAATACTAAATTATGCCGCGAAAACGAAGACTTTCTGCGGACGGGGTGAAGTCGAGCGTAAAGAGGCCAGGCAGTCTGTCTCCTGTGTCCAGCCTTGTGNACGAAGAATTTCTGCGGACGGGGTTAAGTCGAGCGTAAAGAGGCCAGGCAGTCTGTCTCCTGTGTCCAGCCTTGTGCTGCAGAACCTGTAATGTTGATGTTTGCTATCCTGCCCAAAGGTGACTCACCGGACCTGGGGTGCGACACTACCCAGACGTCGTCCTCGCGNTGTTGATGTTTGCTATCCTGCCCAAAGGTGACTCACCGGACCTGGGGTGCGACACTACCCAGACGTCGTCCTCGCGGACGGGCATCGCCTCGATGGCTGCGGCGAAGAGTCCGTACCTCTGCGGCATTGCCACCGACTGCGGGCCGAACCTCGCGTCGCCATCCCGGAACACGGGCAGGGAATCGCGCAGTAGGATCGGATGCAGATCTNCGACTGCGGGCCGAACCTCGCGTCGCCATCCCGGAACACGGGCAGGGAATCGCGCAGTAGGATCGGATGCAGATCTTCCATCGACACGTCGTCCTTTGTCGTCCTCGGTCGTGTCTTCGCGCCCGCTTCTCGCCGCCGAGTGACGGCGGGGTGGCCTCGCCTGTATGACGGGCCGTGAAGGACGCGGGACTAACACGTCCGACCGACGTGCACTTGCGGCGTGGCAACTGATAAGCGGAGACGCGATTATTTCCTGCCGTAATCCTGTGCCAAGGCAGAAGACATATAAACAAANCGACTGCGGGCCGAACCTCGCGTCGCCATCCCGGAACACGGGCAGGGAATCGCGCAGTAGGATCGGATGCAGATCGTCCATCGACACGTCGTCCTTTGTCGTCCTCGGTCGTGTCTTCGCGCCCGCTTCTCGCCGCCGAGTGACGGCGGGGTGGCCTCGCCTGTATGACGGGCCGTGAAGGACGCGGGACTAACACGTCCGACCGACGTGCACTTGCAGCGTGGCAACTGATAAGCGGAGACGCGATTATTTCCTGCCGTAATCCTGTGCCAAGGCAGAAGACATATAAACAAANGCGTGGCAACTGATAAGCGGAGACGCGATTATTTCCTGCCGTAATCCTGTGCCAAGGCAGAAGACATATAAACAAAATTTCTTTTCTGGTGAGACACTGGAAATTCGTTCACCCGAAATGGAACGCACAGGTGCGAAAGAGTAGGGGCTTCCATCGGAAAGAGTAGTGGATCTAACATTGAGTTATTTTTGCAGGAAAGGAATAGGCGGGGGAGATGCAAACAGGCCTGAGTGTTTGGAAAACCGCGGGAAGATTTTTCTATTTTACATCATAATAGCGTATTTTAAATCTATCAAGGGCTTCTAGAAGTAATATATTAATGAAAAGTTTAAAATTTTTACCATATTTGACATTTGTTACTTGTAATTTTTCTTTTCATCTTTGCATCTTTCTTATCCGGTGGCTCTTCACCTTCCAAGCATGTCTAAGGGGTCTGTGGCTGTGGGCGCCTCAATGTGATTTACAACCATCACACCCTAGTNCTTCACCTTCCAAGCATGTCTAAGGGGTCTGTGGCTGTGGGCGCCTCAATGTGATTTACAACCATCACACCCTAGTACAGAGTAGGTAAGTATACAGAGATAAATGGTAAGGCGGTTCCTTTGAAGTGATTGGCTAGCTCTCTGTGACGAAGACTGACCCATGAAGCACGACGCTTTACTAGGGAATTGGCTGGGCTGCCAGTTGGCAAAGGAGCCACTAGGACGCCAGTCGGCGAACGGCGTTCCGACTAGTGACGCCTTTTCGGTGGCGCGTGCGGCTGGATCTCGCGGTACCAGCGGCTGTTTCACCTCTGTACACTCAACTACTCTGCGACCCCAGCTCGCCCGCTCCTGTGCAGAGCTCACAACCAATAGTACATTCCAGCACTCTGGTCGCTACATTCCGCGTCGCCAGGTTAAACAGGGNCCTGTGCAGAGCTCACAACCAATAGTACATTCCAGCACTCTGGTCGCTACATTCCGCGTCGCCAGGTTAAACAGGGGAATGAGTTCTGCCTGTGGCGGCAGCGCATGGACAAATGGCTTCTGCCCGAGTGCGTAGAGAGCTGTGGAGTCTGGCTTCGTACCTTATNCTGTGGCGGCAGCGCATGGACAAATGGCTTCTGCCCGAGTGCGTAGAGAGCTGTGGAGTCTGGCTTCGTACCTTATTTTACAGTAAGTAGTAGGACACGTACTGATAAGAGATGCGCGCTCAGGGTCTTTGGAGAGAAAGAGTTCGTGGCTAGCTACACATTAGGAGTTGAGTGCATGGTACATGTCGGCTTAATGCCGACATGAAATATAGATTAAAAAACTTGAGATCAACAAATTTATAAATTTATGCTGGTGTTCTGTTAAACTTTTGATTCCGTGGCTGTTTTTTTTTTTACATTGAATGGCATGGTAAATAGTAGGCCTATTTAAAAACCAGCACATATTAATACTGCGTTATTNGTCTGGCTTCGTACCTTATTTTACAGTAAGTAGTAGGACACGTACTGATAAGAGATGCGCGCTCAGGGTCTTTGGTGAGAAAGAGTTCGTGGCTAGCTACACATTAGGAGTTGAGTGCATGGTACATGTCGGCTTAATGCCGACATGAAATANCTGTGGCGGCAGCGCATGGACAAATGGCTTCTGCCCGAGTGCGTAGAGAGCTGTGGAGTCTGGCTTCGTACCTTAATTTACAGTAAGTAGTAGGACACGTACTGATAAGAGATGCGCGCTCAGGGTCTTTGGAGAGAAAGAGTTCGTGGCTAGCTACACATTAGGAGTTGAGTGCATGTCGGCTTAATGCCGACATGAAATATAGATTAAAAATGAACTCTAGTTGTTTAAATATTTAAATACGACCACTTCTGTTAAACTGTTCATTCCGTGGCTGTTTTTTTTTACATTGAATGGCATGGTAAATAGTAGGCCTATTTAAAAACCAGCACATATTAATACTGCGTTATTACTTATTGGCCGTTACAACAGCTTAACTTTTACTGACGTATTTTCAGTATTTTAATATAATTATGTGAAGTCATAAGAACCTGGTTCGATTCCCAGCGGTGTCACTCCCAGATTTTCGCATGTGAGAATTGTGCCAGACAATGCCACTGTTCGGGGTGTTTTCTCGGGGATTCCTCGCCCTTACATTCCGGCGCTGCTCCATACTCACTCACTTCGCCCTCGCCGGTTCTCAAGACCTCGATGTTAAACGCTACCTAAATGTCTCCACACTCTACATTCCACGTAATTGAATCATTTCGCATAACGTACTTATTTCTTAACGTAAAGTTGTGGTCCGGATTCAGTAGCAGAAGGAAGTGTATCCGACAACAGAATAAATAAGAATACAAACTTGAAATAGCCTCTATAATGAACTCCAACTGCACACGTCAACAAAATGGTAGTACTGGCTAACAAAATGTCGGGATGTCGCCGTCGTTCGCCAATCAGCGCCTGGTAACTTACTAGCCAGCCAGCAGCCCAGCCAGTAAGGAACTTTTCGTAGCACTCAGTAACCAATCGGAAAAAAAGTCAGTTCCCGGAGCATCATGCAGNATAATGAACTCCAACTGCACACGTCAACAAAATGGTAGTACTGGCTAACAAAATGTCGGGACGTCGCCGTCGTTCGCCAATCAGCGCCTGGTAACTTACTAGCCAGCCAGCTGCCCAGCCAGTAAGGAACTTTTCGTAGCACTCAGTAACCAATCGGAAAAAAAGTCAGTTCCCGGAGCATCATGCAGNGCCCAGCCAGTAAGGAACTTTTCGTAGCACTCAGTAACCAATCGGAAAAAAAGTCAGTTCCCGGAGCATCATGCAGCCAATCAGAGAATGGGTACGCCCACATCAAAGAAGCCGTCACGCTATTTCGTCTCTGTGTTATGGTTCGCAATAATTAGCCTGGGACTGAGGCTCTACCTATTGAGGCTTCTCATCAGACATAATCAACTTGACATTATTGAAATTATTGCATTTCGCTGCATGGAACCGTAGTCGATACCTGTTCATATGAAGGCAGGTAGTGACCATAACTCACGAGGCGCATACAGTTCAGAGTTCGATATTTGACTCTGCGTAGTATGGTTGGACAGATAGAAACTGAATCGGTGGGAACTATGTTCCGAACATGGTGGACACCAAAACAATTGCATACGGGTTGGTATGCAATTCATACTATGGTGCTCATTCATACNTGTTCCGAACATGGTGGACACCAAAACAATTGCATACGGGTTGGTATGCAATTCATACTATGGTGCTCATTCATACTATATGCCCGTTAATCACCAGATAACCTAAGTAACGTACTAACTGCAATATGGGAAACTGTTTGCACAATTACTACACCACTGTAAGTACATATCGAGAANACCTAAGTAACGTACTAACTGCAATATGGGAAACTGTTTGCACAATTACTACACCACTGTAAGTACATATCGAGAAAGCACGGATGATAAAGATTTTTAACCACATCTCCAGTTGTAGCAGTCCAACATTAGTTCAGGGAATAATTAAATGTGCTGTTAAGTTCCCTACTTTGTATAATATCATTAGTATATTTGTAACCTACTGTATGGGACATTTATTCTTCTTTGTTTAGNCCTACTTTGTATAATATCATTAGTATATTTGTAACCTACTGTATGGGACATTTATTCTTCTTTGTTTAGATTAATAACTTCCAATTCAGGTTGGAAAGTTTCCTGAAAATAATAAATGTCACATCCCACACCCTACTGCCTACACAGAATGGCGTAGGTCTGCCTTTAGCCGCTATTGCTACCTTTTCGAGCAAAACTTTATACCAGTTTGCAGAAGGTTTTTGAAAGAATTTTGATTCATTTCTCCTTCAACACGAAGAACAACTCTCTGGTTTTATGCACGATTTGCTCTGGCTTTAAACAGGTGCTTCAACTCATTCCAGAAGTATTCAGTGGGATGGACACTAAGTCTTTGGGCTCATCGCTAAATTGCATCCACTCTCATTTCTTCCAACCGCTTGATAATTGTCTAGCCTTTTGAGCAGTTGCGCTGTGGTGCTGAAAATANGCATCCACTCTCATTTCTTCCAACCGCTTGATAATTGTCTAGCCTTTTGAGCAGTTGCGCTGTGGTGCTGAAAATAAAATTGGCAGTTGCTATACTGTTCCTTTTCACTATGACAGTATTACTTGGACTATCTGCAAGTGGAACAACTAAAACGCACAGCAATAGATAAGATCAGCAGAGCAGAACAATTGAGGAAACTGTGGTGGGTACTTTTACTGTCATGAAAAGTAATTATGGATTCAGTTCAGAGGCTGTGTCATGGTTCCGTGAAATATGTCGAGGAGTTAACGAAAGTGTAATATAAGATTTTATTTGTGACGTGTGTGCAGGTTAAATATTGCAACTTTTTTTATGCACTTCAGTTTGCTTATGCAAGTATTTCCCTTCGTATGGGATGCAATTGCTACACTAGAACATTTTTCCTAAATTATTCAAATAATTGATATGTGTTGTACAATGTACGAAATGATTAGGTAATTGTATCATTCACATGCGTTTTAATTAGAGCGAAAATATTCTTATTCATTGATTCTCCTACATACTCTTTTAGAAGCGAAAATTGTCGACGGTTCTGTTTTGTTCTGGTCTACTTTATTAAGGATATAATAAACAAAACTGTTGTCAAACTTCACTAAATTCACATCTTGTCGTCATACTGTTGGCTGTACTGCTATGCAATTCAGAGATTAATGTGGTTCTGTTAGATAATGGCCATACAATGAATCATGAGCCAGGCCTGTGGTTGGGCTCAGTCCACCACATGTTCGGCCTGCTTTGTCACATGACCATGGCACATTNATGAGCCAGGCCTGTGGTTGGGCTCAGTCCACCACATGTTCGGCCTGCTTTGTCACATGACCATGGCACATTCAAAGTCATTATCTCTTTGCATCTTAAATTTATTTTTCACATCAAATTTTTTTTCAAAGCGTAAATCTACATATTTGTCATGTAGGAGCACATAGCTTCCCAAACATTGTTTAGTTGTTTAATTTTAATTCCCGGGAATTAAAACTGTTCTATATTTTTCTATGGAGCTGCCTGCTAAAGTGGTGTTTAAGAGTGCTGCATTGCTGTGCTGCAAATATGATCAGAGAGAAATAGTGATTTAAATACACCATCTGATCAAAAGTATACAACACTCCCGTGAAACTGTCCTATAGCTTATGTGGCCCTCGGATATACAGCCAGAAATTAGAAAATTTCAGAATATGGGAACCCAAGTTTCTTTGTTCGTAGTTAACTTCGCCAAATAAATCAAAGGTAATGTTATCTGTAACACATATACAACATGTTAATTAAGTGTCAAGGATATTTAACGATGGGTACCTGCTCGGGTATTGGTATGCTGAATCCCTTTTACAAAATGTATTAATGTTTTTGCCAATACATTTTTATTCGTCCAAGAGAAACTAATATACATTAACATTATTTTCTCTCGGACTAATAAGAATGTGTTGGCAAAATCATTAATGCCTAATTTAAAATAGATTAAGTAAGCTAATATCCTAGTACTGATTGTTGAATATTCTTCATACTTAATTATAATGTTGTGTATATTATACAGATCACATGACATGTTATCTATTAATCNATTGTTGAATATTCTTCATACTTAATTATAATGTTGTGTATATTATACAGATCACATGACATGTTATCTATTAATCAAATTGAATTAGAAGCATAAAAACATGGGCTTCCATATTCCAAAATTTTTTAATTTATTTTGCTATATTTTTAAAAATATTATCATTTAAGTACAATTATTTACATTTATGTGGTCCTTATATAAATCTCTTTTCAAATAACGGGAGAAAAAAATATATTGAGAAATATAGCCTCAATACGGTTTGCNCCTTATATAAATCTCTTTTCAAATAACGGGAGAAAAAAATATATTGAGAAATATAGCCTCAATACGGTTTGCCCAGCCTTGTAAATTATTACATCTCTAAGACTACGGAGGAGACTGTCGACCATATATCGGTACATCTCAGGGGCAATGGCCAACCATTCTTCCTGCAGTGCTGTAGCAGCAAGTATAGTAAGTGACGTAGGTCGTTGGTGTCTGACGCGCAGTCGCAGTTCCAATTCATCTTAGAGGAGGTCGATGGTATTGAGGACGGGGCTCTGGGCTGTCCACTCCATTTCCAGAACACTAGTGTCCACAAACTACAAACTAACAGACCGTGCTTTATGGCAGGGAGCAATGTCATACTGAGACACACACTTAGCATCTACGAACTGCTCTTATGCCGTAGTCGACACCTGCCCAGGCTTTAGTGCAGAACGTGATGCCATTCACCGTGGACTTGCAATAAAACTGTTCCCAATGTGATTATTCATTACTACTTGCTTCACTGTTCTGAGAGATAAATTGTCGTGATTCTCTTAACGAATTAAGCCTATAACACAACTGACGTGGACATAATTTGGTTTGTTATCGCCGGAAGGACGTTTGAGTTACTAACGAGCAAAACGTATTTTGTGAATCTATGCGAATAAACTGTTGACATTAACTTACTCTGTCTGTAGCTCCTGATATCATTAAATTTATATATATATATATGCAAAGGTTTATTTGTGCAGATAAGGGTATTTTATGTGCTCTACTTCAATGGGGACCAAAAAAATGAACACATATCCTCTGTTGCAGGCACCACCTGGACCCAAGAGATGGTATGGTGCATCGCAAACCAACNTATATATATATATATATATGCAAATGTTTATTTGTGTAGATAAGGGTATTTTATGTGCTCTACTTCAATGGGGACAAAAAAATGAACACATATCCTCTGTTGCAGGCACCACCTGGACCCAAGAGATGGTATGGTGCATCGCAAACCAACNATGTACCCAACTATAGTAAAACTTCTAGTTTTCCGGCCATTTATGTTCACTGCCTGCTGAATTTGAGGTTTGCTTATTTTTCCTCTGCTATATTTCCTCTACTAGTTATTGTCTGCCTGTGCTCAAATTTAAATTACTTTAAAGTGTTTAAGGACGTGGACTTTCAATTTCGTAATTAGTAATTCAAATTGTAATGTTTTCTTAACCAACACTATTAGAACCTATTATCAAATTGGCATCGAAGGAACAAACGTCACTACATGTATATACAATGTGTTTGGTAGACATGTAATGATGTCATTTTGTATTTCATGGGGAAACTGAAAACACTCTGGGTAGTAAATAACCCAAGTAACGTCACGATTATCAAAACTACATAGTGTTGAAGACGACTGGACAGGATGGTTTGCTATTTGTCTCCTGGAGTCCGGAATTGAGATGTAACCAACCAGCGCTCTAAAAATTCTTAGGGTCATTGACGGAAACTAAACTGNATGTGTTTGGTAGACATGTTATGATGTCATTTTGTATTTCATTGTGAAACTGACAACACTGTGGGTAGTAAATATGCCAAGAAACGTCACGATTATCAAAACTACATTGTGTTGAAGACGACTGGACAGGATGGTTTGCTATTTGACTCCTGGAGTCCGGAATTGAGATGTAACCAACCAGCGCTCTAAAAATTCTTAGGGTCATTGACGGAAACTAAACTGAATCCCAATTACCTAGTGCATGTGGTCTGTGAAAGCTAAACATTGGTTTTCTCCGTACCAGTTTGCTAATCGGTGGTCCTCTGATACACTGAACTTTACAACCTGACACCTTTAGACGTCACACACATTCATGTATTACTATGCGATTCGAGTGCAGGATTTCTCGCAACCATGGCGATATGGGTTTGATCCACTGCGGGGTAGCTCCCGTATTTCCACACGTGGGAATCGTGCTTGACGAAGACGCTGGTCGGAAGGTTTCCTCGGGGATACCCCGTTTCCCTCGCCTTTGCATTCCGACGCTGCTCCATACTCGCCTCGCTTCACCCTCCTCGGCTCTCAAGACCTCAATTCTAGGAGCGGCCCAAACCTGTTTACTTCCCTCAGAACATAGCTGGAATTCGAAGTAGCCTACTCATATCACAAACGTCATTTTTGATCGAAGTGACGTAATTGGAAACGGAAAAAAACATTTCATTATACATGGATGGATGATTTCTTGNTTACAACCTGACACCTTTAGACGTCACACACATTCATGTATTACTATGCGATTCGAGTGCAGGATTTCTCGCAACACTGGGGCTGCGAAGGGCAGCGGCAAGAGTGCTCCACTCCAACCATGGCGAAACGGGTTTGATCCACTGCGGGGTCGCTCCCGTATTTCCACACGTGGGAATCGTGCTTGATGAAGACGCTGGTCGGAAGGTTTCCTCGCGGATACCCCGTTTCCCTCGCCTTTGCATTCCGACGCTGCTCCATACTCGCCTCGCTTCATCCTCGTCGGCTCTCAAGACCTCAATTCTAGGAGCGGCCCAAACCTGTTTACTTCCCTCAGAACATAGCTGGCATTCGAAGTAACCTACTCATATCACAGACGTCATTTTTGATCGAAGTGACGTAATTGGAAACGGAAAAAAACATTTCATTATACATGGATGGATGATTTCTTGNACGTCATTTTTGATCGAAGTGACGTAATTGGAAACGGAAAAAAACATTTCATTATACATGGATGGATGATTTCTTGAACTTCTTAAATTACAAAACAAACCTGTGCTATGAAGGTTTTGTGCATAAATTACACACTGGCATACATATATGTGATATATTCAGTTAGCATTTGTTTCATATGCTACTGACCCACCTAATCATGTGATTTTACCCCATGAAAGAGCTCTTTTTTTTCTTTTATTCAACTGAACATATATATTCTGTGTAGATATAATGACAACATATCTAACTCGAGCAATATACTTTGTTGAACCATGACATTTCACTTGATCAATATTATTATTTAGTAATTTGTTCGTAATGATGATTTCCGTCTAGTGTTGTGAATTGTCATATGNTTCACTTGATCAATATTATTATTTAGTAATTTGTTCGTAATGATGATTTCCGTCTAGTGTTGTGAATTGTCATATGTGTTCTAAGTGATAAATCACTGTGGAAAAATGTGGAGCAAGGGCAATGTCACATAGCTTAATATTTTGGAGATCTTACATTAAACGCAGTTGTATTTTGCGTCACTAAAATTGCAAAATGTACNGTCACATAGCTTAATATTTTGGAGATCTTACATTAAACGCAGTTGTATTTTGCGTCACTAAAATTGCAAAATGTACGCTGTATAATTGCAGTATTTTCATTTACAACCTACACTGTTTCCACTAAGTTCGCTAAGATAAAAAATATTTATTTAGACGCTTTATTTATGCCCATGTTTAAGTGCTGCCCTGCTGCACAAGTAGTTGTTCTTCTCCCAGGAGGTTTCCAATATACCGGCCACGCGAAAGCAAAAGNAAGTGCTGCCCTGCTGCACAAGTAGTTGTTCTTCTCCCAGGAGGTTTCCAATATACCGGCCACGCGAAAGCAAAAGCAATCTTTAAAA
The DNA here is from genome assembly GCA_002778355.1 of Clitarchus hookeri. Taxonomy (NCBI): domain Eukaryota; kingdom Metazoa; phylum Arthropoda; class Insecta; order Phasmatodea; family Phasmatidae; genus Clitarchus; species Clitarchus hookeri. Next base: position 16,793 of record NQII01005960.1, read on the forward strand.
TGACTCTTCCCGGTACACGCACTTCAGATTAAGGCACTGATTAGCTTTGTATGAAGAAGGTATATTAGTTTTTCAAATCTTAAATGATANTACACGCACTTCAGATTAAGGCACTGATTAGCTTTGTATGAAGAAGGTATATTAGTTTTTCAAATCTTAAATGATAAGACGATATCTACGAGTGTTAGCGTTGAATTTGAGTTAATGTCTACAGAGAAATATATAGTCTGTGTAAATCAATGACNACGATATCTACGAGTGTTAGCGTTGAATTTGAGTTAATGTCTACAGAGAAATATATAGTCTGTGTAAATCAATGACCGGTGGGGACGCGTGTTTCTTTCAGACATTCAGCTCTTTTCGTCTACACGGACATCTTGCCGAAGAAGCCCGATCTGAAGTTGCCGGGTTACGTTTTGGACTCTGCCCNGCTCTTTTCGTCTACACGGACATCTTGCCGAAGAAGCCCGATCTGAAGTTGCCGGGTTACGTTTTGGACTCTGCCCAGCACATAAGTGAACTGCCCAGTCCGCGGTTCATCAAGTCCCACCTACCATGGAGCTTGCTGCCCGCGCAGATCAGGGAAAAAGAGCGCCGACCTAAGGTAAGTGCGGTTTGCTGAACTAACTCGTTAATTTTTTTAATGAAAAGTGTAATAGTGATTAATGCTATTCCTTTTCATCACTGCACTGAAATTACCATGAAAATATTCTTTCAAATTGTCGGTGTGGAGATCGTTTGATTNCTATTCCTTTTCATCACTGCACTGAAATTACCATGAAAATATTCTTTCAAATTGTCGGTGTGGAGATCGTTTGATTCTCGTCCTTCCCTCAACGCATCCAACATGGCCTCGGTGTTGGTGACGTCATGTGCATTCTTCGACTTGAATGTTCTGGCCCAGGCATACTTCGAAAACGTGTCTATTCCGGACATAATATAGATGTGGCCTTTATTCGCACGACCAAAGTCTTGCATTTCGATCAGGTCAGATTGGAAAGTATCGTCCAGACCTTTCATGGCGTACTTTCTCCGAGGATAATTCCTTCTGGGCGATTTATGCAGTTCCCTCTAAACGGCATATTTTGTCATCTCACAACGTTACCAGCTTCGAAGAGTTCTTCGATGANCGATTTATGCAGTTCCCTCTAAACGGCATATTTTGTCATCTCACAACGTTACCAGCTTCGAAGAGTTCTTCGATGAAGGATATAATCTCGTTGGTGTGCGACGGGTTTTCCGCAGACTACGAAGCGACCAGTAGTCGTAGTCTATCGAGGAGATCCTTCGGATCATCCCGAAAAACGTAGTCTATCTTGCGTTGGGCATCGATCTTCTGCAGCAGCAGAACCGATCCAATAGATTCGACCAATCGTGTAAACAGTCCCACATAATGCCGAATTTCGCATGTGTCGTTTCCCGAAATGGTCAGTGTTGAGGGGTTATTGTTCGCATAATGAGCACGACTGGACAATAGATGGCATAAGTACCTGAGCAAATCCGATTCGGTGTAGTGTCCAGGATGCCAATGAAACAAAATATCTCACAGACCATGCGTTATTTTCACNTGAGCAAATCCGATTCGGTGTAGTGTCCAGGATGCCAATGAAACAAAATATCTCACAGACCATGCGTCATTTTCACGTTGCACTTGCCGATATGCATCACATCTCTGGGAAAATAACTTCAATTCCTTGTTTCCGAGAAAACAATTTTCATCGTGGTGTCGCAATCCGTACATCTTGTCGCTGTTCCGATCGGAGTAGGAGGCGATAAAGTGCCCAGCCGGGGTGCACACCTCTGGTCCACACCCTCGTGTTCGTTTCCATTTTCGCGCATGTAGCAAATCGATCAGGGACAAATCGTCTTCGTCGCTAGTGATGCCCCCTTGCGATTCGGGCAGTTCCGAAATTATTTTTCGTTTATGCGTCANATCGTCTTCGTCGCTAGTGATGCCCCCTTGCGATTCGGGCAGTTCCGAAATTATTTTTCGTTTATGCGTCAGGGTCGGTCCTTCCACATTGATTTCGTGTTTGATATCCGGCCGAGGCAAAGCTTCCTCATGCCGTTGCCGACCAAGTTCGACGAGACGGCTTGTAGGCCTCTTCCCTACGATCCTCGAGAGCAAGTCTCTAATTTTTCACGAGTAGATATTTCGTGCGAACAACTTACATTGTCTGCTGCAGCTCAGTCGCCAATTCGGTTCGGTCCACCATGATTCATAGAAAACAATAAACACACAACCACACAGTTATATATATATATATATCTGTGTGGTTCTGTTTATTCTTATATATATGTATAATATTCACTCTCGAGTTGAGGAAAGTTAATTTTAGTTTTTTTTTCAGTCGGTCGGTTGATGCAGGCATTCAGCACCTTCTTGCTATGCCTCGCAACAAAGGTTTTTCCAACCAGTTTAAATGTTAACATATTTTGAAGAGCCTTCAATTCTTCTCATCTCTGAGCATTCGACATGTTGATCAGGTATATTATCTGTGCCATTGTGCCTCCTGTGTGCGGGTCGATGGCCACGAAATAATCCACCACCTCATTTTTCATGCTCTCAATCTTTTGCCCAAGAAGCGACAAGCCCCTGTGAACAGCGGTGAGGCGAGATTCCGTGAACCCATTCCCATCATCATCATCATCGNCCCAAGAAGCGACAAGCCCCTGTGAACAGCGGTGAGGCGAGATTCCGTGAACCCATTCCCATCATCATCATCATCGGAGCGTACACAATGTTCGAACTTAGAAATGGTATCGTGACTTATGGTCGGCATCTTACTNCATCATCATCATCATCGGAGCGTACACAATGTTCGAACTTAGAAATGGTATCGTGACTTATGGTCGGCATCTTACTATAAACTGATCTAAGACACGCCTGTACCTTCCCTTATGTACCGGGAATCATTATCGATCACCAATATGCCGTACTCCCTCATTCCAGCACCAATGTGCCATACTCGTTGTTCCTTAAACTCCGCGCATATCGTGTCCATATTGAAGTGGTCATTTTATGCAAGCTGCAATTTCATATCGTCTATGCGAAACAACATGAGGAAATTTACATTATCACATAGTGACTGCTTTGGCACACACGAATAAATTCGACTCAAGTACAAACATTNAACATGAGGAAATTTACATTATCACATAGTGACTGCTTTGGCACACACGAATAAATTCGACTCAAGTACAAACATTCAACATTCGCATGCCTTCCCATACTGAAGTATTTTCGAATGCGATTCAGTTTCTTACATTCCACGTCATCTAAAATAAATAAAGAGTTTGGCGTTTCTTCGCTCGGTGGCACAGTGGCCTCNAACATGAGGAAATTTACATTATCACATAGTGACTGCTTTGGCACACACGAATAAATTCGACTCAAGTACAAACATACATTCGCATGCCTTCCCATACTGAAGTATTTTCGAATGCAATTCAGTTTCTTACATTCCACGTCATCTAAAATAAATAAAGAGTTTGGCATTTCTTCGCTCGGTGGCACAGTGGCCTCATTATCGCTGCAAGGAAAATATTTCACACCATCCATGGCCTAAATTACTTGCGCCAGATGCTGATATATCGCGTGCTGGAGCGATTTAGAGTACAGGTACATGTTCTTGAACCAAAGAACATTCGGTTCCTCCAAAAGGCTGAGAAGANGTGCTGGAGCGATTTAGAGTACAGGTACATGTTCTTGAACCAAAGAACATTCGGTTCCTCCAAAAGGCTGAGAAGAACGCACGTCTTGCCCTAACCCGACGATCTGAAAATCAATCTCCTTATGGTATTAGGCAACAGTGTGCCATGATGTGCATCATGTGAGGTTTTGACATCTTCCTCAGTGATGTGGACTGTATGACTATCATCTTTCTTGATTATCTCCATGATACTGAAACTAAAATGTATAAAAGGTGGGTATATATCAGTGGGTAGTGCAGAAGCATGCGATGACTCGTAGAAGAAAGATCAAATATGGAAGAGGGATCGTCGATACACTGATCAACAATGCATCTTTCGGGCTGAATATGACCATATAAAGTTCCAGCGAACCGGGAACCAAGCTAGCTAAAAGGCTGGCACATACTGGACGAGGTGTGCAAGTGGCACGATATCNAGTTCCAGCGAACCGGGAACCAAGCTAGCTAAAAGGCTGGCACATACTGGACGAGGTGTGCAAGTGGCACGATATCTCCTATTCTGAATACAAGGATGTACATGCTGGACACCAGGCAGACAAGATACTCGCGCATAGGGCGGATGAGATAANTCCTATTCTGAATACAAGGATGTACATGCTGGACACCAGGCAGACAAGATACTCGCGCATAGGGCGGATGAGATAAGTCGTGCACCAGACACCAGATTCGGTGAAAAAAATAGCTGTGTGGGGCGTTCCCAACGCGATGAAAGCCATGGTGAAGATGGACCTGGGGGCGAAGAAAGGGAGNAAAAAATAGCTGTGTGGGGCGTTCCCAACGCGATGAAAGCCATGGTGAAGATGGACCTGGGGGCGAAGAAAGGGATACAAAGTTTTAAGAGGAGAGGGAATAAAAAGACGAGAGGGTTCCTTCCCACCTTGATAACTGCAATATTTGCTCTAGGCAGTATCGCCGGGTCCATAACGANAAAAAGACGAGAGGGTTCCTTCCCACCTTGATAACTGCAATATTTGCTCTAGGCAGTATCGCCGGGTCCATAACGAATATCGTTAGTGCTGTGAAACGAGGCTCGAATGAAGATAAGAAATTGAAGGAAAACCGTCNGCCGGGTCCATAACGAATATCGTTAGTGCTGTGAAACGAGGCTCGAATGAAGATAAGAAATTGAAGGAAAACCGTCGCAACAATCGTAAACTGGAAGCTATCGCAATGGGTTAAAAAACGGCAAAGGACTTTATATACGACAGCCCTACCAAAGCGGAGGAGGTGCGAAAAAGAAAAGTGTCCCAACAGGAAGAGGCACTAGTGAAATCTCTGCAGAAACGGCTGCTCACAAACGTGGATTTGGAACTGTTTCTATGGAAATTGGAGATAACACATTTTCATGGTGTGATCATGCAAGATGCTTTGCCCCCTAAACCNTGGAACTGTTTCTATGGAAATTGGAGATAACACATTTTCATGGTGTGATCATGCAAGATGCTTTGCCCCCTAAACCCAAACATGACGAATGTGCCACAATCAACCTGGACACGGCAGCCAGCCCTGTATCACATTGGGTAACTTATGTAAAANCAAACATGACGAATGTGCCACAATCAACCTGGACACGGCAGCCAGCCCTGTATCACATTGGGTAACTTATGTAAAACATGACAACCATGCGGTATACTATGACAGTTTCGGTAATGTGTGTCCGCCACCCGAACTGTGGCAGTGCCTGAAAAATTGCTAACTGACTTCCAACTACGAGATGGTAAAATAGTTATAAACTTTGTACAGAATAAGGACNAGTGCCTGAAAAATTGCTAACTGACTTCCAACTACGAGATGGTAAAATAGTTATAAACTTTGTACAGAATAAGGACGCCCATATTTCAGTACCAAATATTATCTCTTTGTCAGACCATTCTGTTTGCTTTATATATAGTAAAGGTCATGGGACTTGTAAATGTAATGTATTGTATACGCTCTAGGATCTTATTTGTATGTACATATAGGTTGCTCTTCTATACTGGATGATAATAATAACTTATAATTAAAATTTTAGGCCTATAGCCTGCCTATCTTAGGAATACATATGAACACAAAATTCTTTATCATAGACATAGATAAATTACATGCAATCACCGAACTCACCGTTGTGAAATGAGACGTACAACTGAAAATTGGCATACTGAAATATATAAACAAAATAAAAAAAAAATAGGGACGACATTACGGAATAAAACAAACAGAGAGGGTTAAGAATGTTTTGAATTGAACAGAAAATTGTCTATCTCAAAACTATTTAAATTATAGACACGTAAAGTTTAAATCAAAGAAAATACGTATATAATAAAAATCAATTAATTATTTAAAACTTGACTAGGAACACTATTCAGATTTCTTCATAATTTACTTTAAACTGAATTACGTTATCAACTGAAAAAGTCCAATNAGCGTCGATGTAACAGTATCACACGGAACGTATGGAACCTCTCAAAATGCAAGCACTACTTGAAATGCTGAGGTAGTGACGCCACCTAATTAAACACAATACGTACACTTTCAGAAAGAAATAGACTTTCCAAAATTTCGAATTCTTTTTCTGGAGAAACAACATGAAACCATGAAATGAGGCGAGGTTACAAAAGAAAAGCGTGGTTTTTAAATCGAAGTTACTTGCCTTGAAGTTGGCTCATAAAAAAATGTAAAATTTTAGTAGACGAGAATTAAAGATTTTAGAAAACTTCTTCATTACTAAGCAAATACAAAGCATTTTAAATAACAGCAAACTGCAAGTTTAGTGTGAAGATGGACATATAGCTTGTATTGTGCTACACTCATGTTATGTAGAGCTTCCGCGTATTTGAAGGGAAAAGTCGTTATTCTTCTCCCTGGTTTATGAACTCTCCGAAAATGGACGAGAAACGTAAAATGCTCTCCAGGTTCCCTCAAAGAAGACTTGACTGCGTTACAGGCGAAATCACAAGCAATGACACATTCCATGCAGCACACAGTAGTTTTATTTGAAAATCGACGGGAGGTACTGCTATAACTAAACGGCTGATCAAATTTTGCGCCCTAGCGAAAATGCGCAAATGACAATGGCAAGATAAGTTGCATCCCAGTTTAAGCTGTCTTTCTTTATTTTGACTCAGAAGTTACTCAGGAGTTGCTCTTTCATGTTAGGGACTGTATTGCTGTTGAAGTATACTCACACACGTGTTGTGGTAGAGTATATCTGTCAACCAGAAATAGTGCANTAGGGACTGTATTGCTGTTGAAGTATACTCACACACGTGTTGTGGTAGAGTATATCTGTCAACCAGAAATAGTGCAATGTTTCTATACAGTTGATAAATTATTTGTTTTAATAAGCTAAAGATGTTTGAAAGATTCACGAAGACCATGACAATGTGCATTTGGTCCGCACACTGAGAGCGAGCGGTTTAGCAAATTGCAAGACGTGGAAAATAAAATTTTGAACTTGAGAACATTAAAAAACAAATACCTAATGCCATTTCAGAAAGGCAATAAATTCACTTCATGAACTGCGTCAATTGTTATGGATGGGATNAAAACAAATACCTAATGCCATTTCAGAAAGGCAATAAATTCACTTCATGAACTGCGTCAATTGTTATGGATGGGATAGATATTCATTATAGTCTATTTTGACGCCCCGTTTGAATCAAAACGTTTTGGAAAGTTTTTTTTGCGTGGATAATGGGTATTAGACGTGCCCAAATAAAAGCCCTACACCTGTGGATTCCAAACATATGCTGCGTTAACTGGTAAAAAAATTGCTATATTTGCTTCGATACACAGCTTTCAAGAATAATTTTTCACAATTAGGTTTCTTGTTTCAAGTTCATATCTTAAACATTAGCTTCAAAAAAATAATTTCATTAAAATGNATTTTTCACAATTAGGTTTCTTGTTTCAAGTTCATATCTTAAACATTAGCTTCAAAAAAATAATTTCATTAAAATGTATTTACCTATACCTGATTTTCAATGATTTCAAACTAGAGAGCAGTATTAAGCTCCAAAATAGAGTAGCGACGGAGTGCAAGGTTAGNACCTGATTTTCAATGATTTCAAACTAGAGAGCAGTATTAAGCTCCAAAATAGAGTAGCGACGGAGTGCAAGGTTAGGTCAATTGCGAAGACCCCGCCAGTCAATGGAAACGTCCGCTATGTTTCCCAAATGCTGAAGTCCGCCGGTTGTCGAGCCCGGGTCGCTTGTGCATTAGACACGTGGCTACTGCGGATTATAAGGGATCTCCTTCGACAATAATTTCCTTATATAGAAATACGCGCTTCTTTCTCGGCTAAAAGTAGTATATTTTGTTCATATACACATATATAGCGTTTTATAAGCGTACGAAAGGGACTCGTTCCGCCTTGTGCAAATGCTTAATTTGTGAGGCATTGCCAAATTCTAGGTTCATGAAGAAAAATATTTTGTAGGGACGTCACCTTGTGACATTTTATCGTTCTCCCCATAAAATATATTTTTTTTTGTGGCCACAAAAGTTTAGTAATGACCACTAAATAATTCTGTTCTTCCCCACATAAATAATATGGCAAGGTGAATACCAATAAAACATTTTGTGGCTTCCACAAAATATTTTTTCGGTGTAGGGACAAGTCCCTGGAAGATTATTTTAAATAATAAAAACAAAATCATACCCAAACTAACACACATGACATATTTTAATCGTGTTGTCTTTGNTTTTTTTTGTGGCCACAAAAGTTTAGTAATGACCACTAAATAATTCTGTTCTTCCCCACAGAAATAATATGGCAAGGTGAATACCAATAAAACATTTTGTGGCTTCCACAAAATATTTTTTCGGTGTAGGGACAAGTCCCTGCAAGATTATTTTAAATAATAAAAACAAAATCATACCCAAACTAACACACATGACATATTTTAATCGTGTTGTCTTTGNAAGATTATTTTAAATAATAAAAACAAAATCATACCCAAACTAACACACATGACATATTTTAATCGTGTTGTCTTTGTAGTAGTTGAATTTTAATCAAAAGCAGATTGTTGCTTTGGGTTTGAGAAGTAAAAAGAATGATTGGCTTAAATGGTTTATGCTAATGTTATTGCGTAGGTTGATTTTTCTCGCTTAATTTGCGCAAGTTAAAANAATGATTGGCTTAAATGGTTTATGCTAATGTTATTGCGTAGGTTGATTTTTCTCGCTTAATTTGCGCAAGTTAAAAAAATAACTTTTTATAAAAAAAAGTTTATTACATTAAAACTTTTTAGTGTATGTGTGTATGTATATATGTATATATATATATATATATATATATATATACATACATATAAATGCTGCTCATGGTAAACTGAAAACTTTTGAAAGTCCTGCATATGATCTGCTTACATGCACATTGTGTATTCTTCCGCGTTATGTAAAATTATCATAGCCATGGGCTTCATCACTTTAGTCGTGCGTTTGTCCAGTGCAACTGTGAAATTATTAGAAACGTAAATAGTTTACAAATTNTGGGCTTCATCACTTTAGTCGTGCGTTTGTCCAGTGAAACTGTGAAATTATTAGAAACGTAAATAGTTTACAAATTCGGCCAGTTTTACACTTCGATGCATTAGAAAAACAGAAAGCGAAAGAAATCATTTCTCAGAAATGGTTAGCTATCACTTTTTATTTGACGTTAAGATATGGAACTGCTTTCCCTGTATCGTTACCAACCTTACTGGGCTCATGTCACTCAGTACGCACGTTAATATATTTGTAAGTAGGAGCAGTGACTTTTCTCTAAGGTTGATTCAAAAGTGCTCACTTTATCGTGAAAAGCTTTTACACTAATGTATTTATACATCATCAGGGGATNTCTAAGGTTGATTCAAAAGTGCTCACTTTATCGTGAAAAGCTTTTACACTAATGTATTTATACATCATCAGGGGATTATTATCATTTTCTTAGTTATAAATAAACAGGTAACTTATTATTTATAACTAAACTTATTTTAAAAGTAATTATATCTGTTTCATCCAGTTCCTGATTTATAGTATGAATAGGTATGGAATTTAATACCTATATAATTTCTGCATACTGCCATAATACACGAGTAACCTCTAAGGAAGTATACTTCTCATACAAACTGTTGCATCAATATTGTTATAATTTTTATTTTTATCATATGCCATAAAAATANAGGAAGTATACTTCTCATACAAACTGTTGCATCAATATTGTTATAATTTTTATTTTTATCATATGCCATAAAAATAGCATGAACAAAGTATCAAAAACTACCTGAAAAAATGATTTTAATTACATCACTAGCAATAAAAACAGGAGTAACACATTTTAATACCTGAACCAATAAAATATTAGGANAATGATTTTAATTACATCACTAGCAATAAAAACAGGAGTAACACATTTTAATACCTGAACCAATAAAATATTAGGAAATGTATGTATGTACACAATAAGGTTATGTTACTGTGAGAAGNACATTTTAATACCTGAACCAATAAAATATTAGGAAATGTATGTATGTACACAATAAGGTTATGTTACTGTGAGAAGCACTGCTGGATGACATGCCTAAACTTAATACTGGACTCCATTCGCTTCTGCAACAGCATACTGATGGCAGCATCACGCGTGATATATGATAGCGCTGGTTATGTTTTCAGAACAGTTCAAGAAAGAAGGGGCCGTAGTTAGATGCNGCATCACGCGTGATATATGATAGCGCTGGTTATGTTTTCAGAACAGTTCAAGAAAGAAGGGGCCGTAGTTAGATGCTTGCAATATTTTCTTGACACTGTTGTCCTTGGAGGCGCATGCGTATTTTTTTCCAGCAGTGAACTGGCCAAGGACAGCCACTGCATGATGGTAGGAGGGGCAACCACATCACCTTTACACAGTTTATAAACTTCATTATTAAAACCATCAATAAAATCATGANGATGGTAGGAGGGGCAACCACATCACCTTTACACAGTTTATAAACTTCATTATTAAAACCATCAATAAAATCATGACATACTACTACAAGATTGCTTTTTCTCGTTTCCAACATACCTGCAGATGTTCCTACCAGATTTGCTAGTAAATTAANCATACTACTACAAGATTGCTTTTTCTCGTTTCCAACATACCTGCAGATGTTCCTACCAGATTTGCTAGTAAATTAAGTGCATTTTCCGAAGAAATCTTTTCAATGTTGGAGTTAAAATGTTTTCAATATCAAATCAGCTTAATGAGCTATAGCATACATAATTGATATTATAATTGATGCATATAAGTTAACTTCTAACAAAGTATTGTACGGGCAGGTAAAACTAGAGTAAATAATTTTAATANTATAATTGATGCATATAAGTTAACTTCTAACAAAGTATTGTACGGGCAGGTAAAACTAGAGTAAATAATTTTAATACATTTATGTTTTTAAGTAGTTAATGCTAAAGACAAAATTTCACTTTGGCTTAACCTCGTAAAACTATGCATATGGCNTAAGTAGTTAATGCTAAAGACAAAATTTCACTTTGGCTTAACCTCGTAAAACTATGCATATGGCCATAAGTTTTGAAAACACAAAAGTTACAAAAGGAATATTAGAAATCGGAGCGTGGTTGTGTTGGCGCCACTGGCTGTTGGTTTACGTAAATACGTCCGCGTCAGCGGGTAATAGTTTCTTTTTGAGATATAGGAATGAAATGAAAGCAACGGAATGGATACGTAACTTCCATGGCTTAAATCACGGATCTATACAAAATATTTCGTTTGGCACCAAAATCAGCGCATTAACAGATAGAAATCGTAAGATATACTGCCTGAAATATTTTCGCTCGCGCGCAAAATTGCCGTCAGTCACCACTGGCCCCCCACCCACACATCACGCATGCGCGGTACCAACTCGAGGTCATGCTCGCGTCGTTGTCGTATACCCGATCTAACCAGACCACATTTACTTCAATCGCGATATTTTGACAAAGTTATAGCTAGAGACACGAAAATCGCGAAAATTTTTCGTGCCAGTCTAGTTTCAAAAGCACTACTGTGTCTTTTTCCATTACGATTGGCTGATACATTTTCGACATGGCTTAAATTTGCGTAGACCAAGGGTTCTCAACCTTTTAATGTCCATGCCCCCCCTTTTAANATACATTTTCGACATGGCTTAAATTTGCGTAGACCAAGGGTTCTCAACCTTTTAATGTCCATGCCCCCCCTTTTAACTTATATATGTGGTCACGCCCCCGCCCCCTTTTATTTAAATTATTTTGTTTTACAATAGTTAAAACTAAAATTTGAACTTATCCCTATAGTGCTGCTATAGGTTACATTAAAANTGTTTTACAATAGTTAAAACTAAAATTTGAACTTATCCCTATAGTGCTGCTATAGGTTACATTAAAATTCAAATACTTTAACATTAGCTTTATTATTATACATACTTAAATTAAAAACAACTTTTTGAAATTAACATTTTGTATTTAAATACATATACAATGTTAAAAGAGTGTATTCACTCATTTATTAATTAGTTGTAATTATACACATGTTTGGCATTTTAATAATTTGTTACCCGACAAATGTAATGAGACGGCTGGCACTGTTTGTCTTTCACAAATTTGTTTATGTTTGGTTGNAATACATATACAATGTTAAAAGAGTGTATTCACTCATTTATTAATTAGTTGTAATTATACACATGTTTGGCATTTAAATAATTTGTTACCCGACAAATGTAATGAGACGGCTGGCACTGTTTGTCTTTCACAAATTTTTTTAATGTTTGGTTGCAATTGTGACAATGCACATATCAAATCATTTTGAACGTCTAATCGTGCTCAATATTTAGATTTTATAACAGCTAGTGTAGAAAATCCTGCCTCACACAGATAAGTTGATGAAAACTGCACTAATAACTTAGCAGCTTCCAAACACACTTGTAGGTACGCAGGCAAACAGCTCAACCCAAAGTCTTCAACAGTCATGTTTGGGAATTCAGTATTTGCTTGAGGATCATATTTTAGGTCGATTGTCTNAAAGTCTTCAACAGTCATGTTTGGGAATTCAGTATTTGCTTGAGGATCATATTTTAGGTCGATTGTCTGTTCCTGAAGAAAAGCAGGAAGTATGTCCACATCAATTTTGAAAGGGTCTCTCACCAANGTCGATTGTCTGTTCCTGAAGAAAAGCAGGAAGTATGTCCACATCAATTTTGAAAGGGTCTCTCACCAATTTAAATTGCCAGTTTTCTCAACAAATGTCTGGTAAATAGTCTCCTATTTCGATTTTCAAAGAAGCCAAATATGTTAAAGTCAAATCCTTCAAATTATCTTTGAAATATAATTGAACACTGAAAATAATCGAGAAGTTCATTGAGCCTTGGAAACAATGAAAAGTTAGGTTCTAAACTCTGAAGACGGTGTTGGCACAAATAAATTTTTTCCGAGAAACCTTTAATTACTTCGTATGTCTTCAGAATATTTCTCTGTCCTTGTAACTTCAAATTAAGTACGTTGAGTGATTCGAAGAAGTCAGACAAATATGCTAAGTAAAAAATAAATTTTTCTTCTGTAAACTGGATGTATAGGTCTTCTTTACTGGAACTCATCAAAAAGATCTCAACTTCGGATTTCAAATTGAACAGCCTAGATAGCATGTTGCCTTTAGAGAGTCAACGTACTTCTGTGTGGTACAGAAGAGTTTGTTAGTCGCTGTTCAACTCTTGGCACAAAACCTCAAAAAGTCTAGTGTTGAGAGCGCAAGATTTGACACAGTTGACTATTTGAATTGCCAAGTTCAACGCAGTATTAAATGATTCAGGCAGAGTCTCACAAGCCAGAGCCTGCCTGTGAATGATGCAGTGAGAACCAATTATGTTTGGGTTCTTTTATTTTGCCAGTTCAATGAATCCAGATCGGCATCCTGTCATAGCTTGGGCCCCATTAGTACACATCCCAATGACGTTCTCCCAAGGAAGATTATTTGCTGCCAAAACGCCACATCAGGCAGAAAATACATCCAACAGCCTTTATTTTAGTTTGTAGAGTTTGAGAAAACAATATTTCCTCCATGAACCGTTACCCGTCAATAAACCTGCAGTAAAATAACAACTNGTTTGTAGAGTTTGAGAAAACAATATTTCCTCCATGAACCGTTACCCGTCAATAAACCTGCAGTAAAATAACAACTGAGAGTGCTTAGAAATATCAGTTGTTTCATCACATTGCAATGAAAAAAACGGGGATTTATTCAGCTCTTTTATTATTTGATTTTCCAAACCTTNGTTTGTAGAGTTTGAGAAAACAATATTTCCTCCATGAACCGTTACCCGTCAATAAACCTGCAGTAAAATAACAACCGAGATTGCTTAGAAATGTCAGTTGTTTCATCACATTGCAATGAAAAAAACGGGGATTTATTCAGCTTTTTTATTATTTGATTTTCCAAACCTTCAGCTATTTCATCAATTCTGCGTTTTACTGTGTCATTTGACAAAGATATTTTTGCAACCTTATTACAACTTTCTCCACCAAGAACAGTACTACAAGCTGTTAGTAAACATGGTTTTATAAGGGACTCACCAATAATATGTGGTTTCTTGTCTTTTGCTATTGGCAAGGCGATCTTAAAAAAAACTTCAATGGCCTTTTCATTTTCCATATGAAAACTTCCAGTTGAATCCAGTTTCATCCGTGTCAATGAGCTTTTCTTGGTAACAAAAAACTCAGCTGGTTTGTCTATCAGAGCAGCGTGGTTGGTTGTCAAATGACGTTCCAAACGACCTGGCCGCATTGCATCGTTACTCAGAACAACGAGACAAATAACGCACTGAGGTAAATGGCTTCCATTTTCTCTACGTATGAAAATCCATACTTATTATAGTCATCACTATACAGTCTTTTCTTAGACAATGATTTTGCCATATTTAGCCTACGGTACTACACAGTACACTGCCACTCACGCACACTATATTAACCACGATTAACAAAATATAACCTAGCCTAGTCTGCAGCCAGTTGACAACTAGGGGTTACGTTAGGTGGAATGTTATGTTAGGTGGCCACGCGCCGGCGCACAGTAAGGCAGAGGTGGAAAAACCTCCTACACTTCACCAAGTACTTAGTAGTTTACAAAAAAAGCTACACCTTGCTACGGGTCTAATACAACTTTCTTCTCAGACCTGTTATACTAAAGTAATTGGCCTGCAAGTATCGTTCCCGTCTTCCACCGTCTGCGACCACAGCATAAATTCAAAAGGCGTCAGGTGCACGCCGGCCAACACAGCCACACTTTTCGCCTCACTGTGCGGCAGTGGCTACTATTGCCAACTCAACAATCGAAATTTCCCTTGTAAAAAATTGACGCGGATTAAAATTTTGAAAAAATGTAGAAAAGCTAACAGAAAACCTAAATTGTATACTGTTTAGATTTAACTGTTTTGAAATTCTAATTTCCACAGCTTACTGCGCCTCCCCTGAAATTCTCCTCCCCCCCCACCAAGGTCCTCCCCCTCCCCAGGTTGAGAACGCCTGGCGTAGACAGATCACTAACGTTTTTTTGTACTGGAGTAACAAACGTCTCATTGGCCCAGTGGCGACACGCAGGCGTCATTCAATAACGAAATAAACACGTCTGACGTAAATACAATACATTGGATGTTAGCAATCAGTCAATTTTTCTCGCGATAAACCATTGCCTCTAGTTACAGTGTCGGGATCGATCACCCTACAAACGTAACATCGCCGTTTCCGTTCTGTATGTAGCCTGTGTGTCAGTCTGATTTAAAAGGCGTATTCGCAAAGGGGGGAATATTCCGCAGTATGGTCCATTCCCNGACACGCAGGCGTCATTCAATAACGAAATAAACACGTCTGACGTAAATACAATACATTGGATGTTAGCAATCAGTAAATTTTTCTCGCGATAAACCATTGCCTCTAGTTACAGTGTCGGGATCGATCACCCTACAAACGTAACATCACCGTTTCCGTTCTGGATGTAGCCTGTGTGTCAGTCTGATTTAAAAGGCGTATTCGCAAAGGGGGGAATATTCCGCAGTATGGTCCATTCCCNATGTAGCCTGTGTGTCAGTCTGATTTAAAAGGCGTATTCGCAAAGGGGGGAATATTCCGCAGTATGGTCCATTCCCGGTCACTTCCAGCATTTCTGAATCCCTGCTCAAGTTCTACTTCCTGGATATTCCTCCGCCTCATGCAAACGAAGCTCAACGGAGCCTAGAGAATTACACTAAAGGGACAGCGCACCGCATTCGTGCGCACTTTGTATTTCATATTTTGTATAAGNACGGAGCCTAGAGAATTACACTAAAGGGACAGCGCACCGCATTCGTGCGCACTTTGTATTTCATATTTTGTATAAGAACTATTTCTTACTAGGCATTACCAACACACCTGTTTCCTCCTTAGTTCATTCATGTTAATTGTAAATAAAGTGTTATAATTTAAAAATGAAATATAAGTAAAAGTTCGGTTTAATATAAAATGAAGTATTTTTATTTTAACACAGGTACAAAACATTCGTGATATGTGACGTTTTGAACATAACCGAGCACGCCATACGTGGGGCGACTTTTCAAATGGTTGATTCGAAAGTGTGAAGAAACCGTGAGTAGNACGGAGCCTAGAGAATTACACTAAAGGGATAGCGCACCGCATTCGTGCGCACTTTGTATTTCATATTTTGTATAATAACTATTTCTTACTAGGCATTACCAACACACCTGTTTCCTCCTTAGTTCATTCATGTTAATTGTAAATAAAGTGTTATAATTTAAAAATGAAATATAAGTAAAAGTTCGGTTTAATATAAAATGAAGTATTTTTATTTTAACACAGGTACAAAACATTCGTGATATGTGACGTTTCGAACATAACCGAGCACGCCATACGTGGGGCGACTTTTCAAATGGTTGATTCGAAAGTGTGAAGAAACCGTGAGTAGNGAACATAACCGAGCACGCCATACGTGGGGCGACTTTTCAAATGGTTGATTCGAAAGTGTGAAGAAACCGTGAGTAGACTATACTGCCTTGCTCTCCGTGCGAGCCCGGAGTTGCATGGCGTTCCTTATCTGCCGGCGGGGGCGCCTTGTTTACTGTGCCGGCCGCGCGCGACTTTGAAGTGCCGTGCGNGCATGGCGTTCCTTATCTGCCGGCGGGGGCGCCTTGTTTACTGTGCCGGCCGCGCGCGACTTTGAAGTGCCGTGCGCGAACGTGTTGTGTTACCCGGCTCGAGCATGCGCTGGTTCGTGACAGCGCTCGTAGCCGTCCCCAGTAGGCCAAGTNCGAACGTGTTGTGTTACCCGGCTCGAGCATGCGCTGGTTCGTGACAGCGCTCGTAGCCGTCCCCAGTAGGCCAAGTACGTAAATACGACTCAATATTAAGTCTCCGAAATGACAGATGTTTCAACTAGTTCTTATTGTTCGGTTACTATTAATTTACTTTCCNGACTCAATATTAAGTCTCCGAAATGACAGATGTTTCAACTAGTTCTTATTGTTCGGTTACTATTAATTTACTTTCCGAAAATTTCAGGCTTGGGGAAAATAAGTCGAGGCTTAAACATTTTGTTAATATGTTTTTCGTAAAAAAAATTTTGTCATATAACTGACATTAACAACCCTGTATCTAAATATAAATATAACTGAATAAAATATGGATATGAAGTGTTACATAATAAAACTTAAAAGAATACATTAACTCTATATTTACATACTGTCAAGAAGACAGACCGTAAAGTTTTGNGTTACATAATAAAACTTAAAAGAATACATTAACTCTATATTTACATACTGTCAAGAAGACAGACCGTAAAGTTTTGACAAGAGTTCTTCTCATTCCAAAACACTGAATTTTTAGACGGTTGACGGTAGTATGGATAATGTATTATCTTTTTTTTTTTTTTTACTAAAAGGTGTTAAATGACGGACGTTCATGGGATTAATAACAATGGCATTAGCAGTCTCTGCCCGTGTCGTGTTAGATAAAGCTTACGTGACAATTTATTTTANATGGGATTAATAACAATGGCATTAGCAGTCTCTGCCCGTGTCGTGTTAGATAAAGCTTACGTGACAATTTATTTTAAATGCGGCAATTATACATTGACGTACGTCAT
The DNA here is from genome assembly GCA_002778355.1 of Clitarchus hookeri. Lineage (NCBI taxonomy): Eukaryota > Metazoa > Arthropoda > Insecta > Phasmatodea > Phasmatidae > Clitarchus > Clitarchus hookeri. The sequence goes on from NQII01005960.1 coordinate 34,608, forward strand.
TCCAGAGTAATAAGACGGCATTCAATACAGTTCTGCAGCAAAATATCCCAAATCTTCGTACAAATCTTCATATATTTTTTTGGCAGGTCGGAAGAGTCAGACATGCATGCAGTGTAGAGTAAAAGCTAAAAAAAAAATNAATCTTCATATATTTTTTTGGCAGGTCGGAAGAGTCAGACATGCATGCAGTGTAGAGTAAAAGCTAAAAAAAAAATGCACAGCCGCAGTTTGGCATGCACCTGACCGCCGCATATTCGCTCCTTTCAACTGACGTCTGCGCTAAGCGGGCATTCTTGTCCTATGAGTGGCGCTATTGCCTGCGGCATTCTGCAATCAACATGACTCTGATGTGCAGACGGTTGCCTACCGTCACGCACTCGCGACGAACTAACGACGCACTATGAGGGTGTGCCTGCTTTTTCAGGCGTGCATTTGTGAAAAATAAATTATTTGTTTAGCCCTTTATGCAACATATAAAGGACTTACTAGTTAACTTATAGCAAACCTGCACNTGAAAAATAAATTATTTGTTTAGCCCTTTATGCAACATATAAAGGACTTACTAGTTAACTTATAGCAAACCTGCACATCTATATACACAAATACCAACACAGCTACATTCTGTGATACCTACCAACTACATTTTGGACTACCGACCTAATTAATAAAAATTTATTTACAAAGTAATATATTTTACTACCCAATTTCTAATACCCTAAATTAATACTACAAATTCTGCCTACCAACTTAAATGACGTCATAATACACTATTGTTTGTGAAAATTGCAACACCCAGAATGAATGGCCCGAATGAATCCAAACTCGGAGGGTGTGTAGAACAGTGTATCAGCACTAAGTGATTACGATTGCAGAGAGATGGCGTGCACGTAGGCCCAGCAGCGCCTNGTGTGTAGAACAGTGTATCAGCACTAAGTGATTACGATTGCAGAGAGATGGCGTGCACGTAGGCCCAGCAGCGCCTTCTCGTGTGTGACCGGAAAGGTTAGTGTTACGCCAAGCTCAGTCAGTGAAGAGCCGTCAAACGAAGTGAAAGCAAGTGCACGTATGTCTCGTCGACGTCAAAGGGCGCCATATCCGCATGGGAATGAGTTCGAACGGGGCAGAACGATTGGTCTCCAGGAAACGGGTTTGTCATGCCGTGACATTTCGGCTCGTGCAGGGCATGCTGCTACGACAGTGATGCGTGTGTGGAACCAGTGGATAGAAGAGGTGNCCGTGACATTTCGGCTCGTGCAGGGCATGCTGCTACGACAGTGATGCGTGTGTGGAACCAGTGGATAGAAGAGGTGTTGTACGCAGCGACAAGCGGGTACTGGACCTCGCAATGTGACCACAGCACGGANGGAACCAGTGGATAGAAGAGGTGTTGTACGCAGCGACAAGCGGGTACTGGACCTCGCAATGTGACCACAGCACGGAATGACCGCCATCTTGCCTGCATGGCCATAACGGAGCGTACATCCTCGTCCACATTTTTGGCTCGACAATGAAGCACTGCAACGTGTGTGGACCTGTCTGCGTCGACGGTTCGACTCCGTCTGCTACGGGCTGGACTACAAACGCCTCAGACTGCAATGGGCACATGAACGACGTCCCTGGCGCGCTGNGACTCCGTCTGCTACGGGCTGGACTACAAACGCCTCAGACTGCAATGGGCACATGAACGACGTCCCTGGCGCGCTGAGTTGCAAAATGTAAAGTTTTCGGACGAGTCCGGCTTCGACCTGTCCTGCAGTGATGGTCGCACAAGTGCTAGACGCTACCATGGTGACCGCAATCTGGCAGCCTGCATTGTGGAGCGGCACGTCGGACAAAGCCAAGTGCGATGGTGTGGGGCNACCATGGTGACCGCAATCTGGCAGCCTGCATTGTGGAGCGGCACGTCGGACAAAGCCAAGTGCGATGGTGTGGGGCGCCATTGGATACAACATGCGATCTAGACTCCTTTTTATTGAGGGCAATATGGACAGCAATCGCTACAGCAAGGAGGTTTTAGAGCCCAAGGNATGCGATCTAGACTCCTTTTTATTGAGGGCAATATGGACAGCAATCGCTACAGCAAGGAGGTTTTAGAGCCCAAGGTTCTGCCCTTCGTTCAGGCAACTCCAAATGCCATATATCAGCAGGACAATGCCCGGCCACATGTAGCTAGGAATGCGCAAGCCTTCTTCAGTGAACGACGGATACCACTGCTTCCCTGGCCTGCACTTTCGCCTGAAATGTTGCCCAACGAACATTTCTGGGTTATGGTTGGTCGGCCACTTGTTCGTCATGGTCATCCAGCAACCACTGTTGATGCTTTGTGGACTCGTATACGAACATCGTGGAGGCAGACTCCCCAGGAACATATCCAGGTCCTCTTTGATTCTATGCCAAGGCGTTTAGGGGCTCTGATTGCAGCCTGTGGGAGCTTCACACCATACAGAATTCTCAAGGACTGAGATTATGTACAATTCTGTAATCCTAATCAATTGTGTATTGTCATGTCCCTAATCTGTGGTATAAAGTTCATTTCAATCACATGTATCTTTCTTGGTGTTGCATTTTTCACAAACATAGTGTATTTTGCATGCCTAAAGACATAAAGGTATACTTACTTATTTATTATCCTCTCTTTGGGCCTATCGGCTCACCTACATTCCTTAATTATTTCTATTATTTGTTTCCTACTATAATTTACACTTAAATAGCTACAAACCTCATTAGTTCAAACGACTAGCTAACATTAAAATTGCCTATCCAACTACCACTGTACTGTACCTAATACTTGGACATTTATATTNTTCAAACGACTAGCTAACATTAAAATTGCCTATCCAACTACCACTGTACTGTACCTAATACTTGGACATTTATATTCATCCTACCTAGTTACATACCTACCCTTCTATCCCCTATGTACATGTCGTTTGCCTCATTATCGCCCGCTGCTGCATCCAGCGTGAGGCCGGTTTAGCATACAAAATCCNGTACATGTCGTTTGCCTCATTATCGCCCGCTGCTGCATCCAGCGTGAGGCCGGTTTAGCATACAAAATCCGCACTGTCATCTGTTTTTTATCATCCCTCCTCCTACAATATGCAACACTTTCTCCTCTCTCCTGCACTCCTGCACTNGCACTGTCATCTGTTTTTTATCATCCCTCCTCCTACAATATGCAACACTTTCTCCTCTCTCCTGCACTCCTGCACTTTTGTCGCCTCTCAACACCTCTTTGATCTTACCTACGACCCCTTATCTACAACTTCATAATTCTACTTGTCAGCATTTNTGTCGCCTCTCAACACCTCTTTGATCTTACCTACGACCCCTTATCTACAACTTCATAATTCTACTTGTCAGCATTTTCCTTCCCATTTCATACACAGGATGACCGTGCTTTTCATACACCAAGTTATGTCTTTAGCACATTTCATTACATTATGACCAATTGGTGGATGTTCATGGGCGAACATAAGAGGTCTAGAGCGAGAGAAACATTCTGTATGATTAGATTGTGTAACGTATTATTCATTAATTTTTACAAGAGATACATAAAAATCTTAGTTTATATATTTATTTCGCATTTAAAACCATACTTTTAGTCACAGCATACCGGTAAAATCAAATCGCATTTGTATAAAAAACATTGGGAAAGTGATACACTCATTTGCAAAAAAAATTGATCACCATGTATGAATCGCGAGAGAACAACGTAGGTTGCCACACAGTTTCGTCATGACCCGGCATGTGTTCCATTAGCACTTAATGCGATTTGCTTGCGCGGATGTGCCACTAGGGGGCATGCATGTCCCTCCATCACTCATAGCTGCAAGACACCGTATAAAGCCTTAGTAAGAGTGAGATCCACAGAGCCAAGTTCAGTGAATACGCAGCATGCCCCAACGGCGCATTCAACGAGCATTTTTTTCAACTAGATAAGTTTGAGAGAGGCCGCATCGCCAGCCTTCGAGAGGCAGATTGGACGTTTAGGCGCATTGCTCGCCACTAGTGCTCGCGTGTAAACTTGTTTACTTTATTTACGCCCTAAATTTTTGCTATGGAAGGATAATTGCAGATGGCTTACATGCTAAATAAAGGTTAGCTTATTTTCACTTACTTTTAAAGGTTTTTCCTCTTCCACTAGCGGTTGACACGAACCCCCATTTGTCAGCGTCTTTTCCCTTCCCCCTCGCCGTCCTACAATCCTCTTTCAACTAACAGAGGACTGTGGTGGTGTAGTGGTCAGACTACTCACCCTCACCAAGGTGAACCTGGTTCGATTCCCGGTGTAGTCACCCCCGGATTTTCGCATGTGGGAATCGTGCCGGGTGATNAACCTGGTTCGATTCCCGGTGTAGTCACCCCCGGATTTTCGCATGTGGGAATCGTGCCGGGTGATGCCTTTGGTCTGCGGGTTTTCTCGGGATCTACGGTTTCCCCCCGCCCTTGCATTCCACAGTCACCTCGTTTCACCCTCATCGGCTCTCAAGACCCCGATGTTAAGAGCCGCTCAAATCTCTCCACTCCACTCCACTCACCCTCGCCGGCGCTCGATACGCTCAGCTGTTAAGCACCAACCAAAAATCTCTCAACTCTTTTTAATTATCATTTTGATGATAGTTCCTCTCTCCGAGTCTTCTCTGACAAGTGGTGACCTATCGTTCNTCAACTCTTTTTAATTATCATTTTGATGATAGTTCCTCTCTCCGAGTCTTCTCTGACAAGTGGTGACCTATCGTTCAAGGTCATATTTCCTGATCCGTACGCTGTACGTGTCCATATCATTGCAATGCTCTCATTTAGTTGTTGTATAACACTTCCCATTATGTTAATGGAGTAAACCACATTTTTATCACTGCTGTAATATTAATTTATAATTAATTTTAAGTATGTGAACTGTGTTGTGAATCTGATAGTACCGAAATTATACAGTAAATTCTGACCTTCTGTAACAAGTAACAGACTTCATCACATNGTGTTGTGAATCTGATAGTACCGAAATTATACAGTAAATTCTGACCTTCTGTAACAAGTAACAGACTTCATCACATCAATACAAGTTTACCCTGAACTCAAGGAACAAACTTTGTGAAATGATTCGTCATTGGTAATGAGAGAGAAAACAATACGACTTATGATTTAACGTTATTAGTAAGGNCTTTGTGAAATGATTCGTCATTGGTAATGAGAGAGAAAACAATACGACTTATGATTTAACGTTATTAGTAAGGGGGAGACACACCCTTGAAAACTGGGAATTTAAAGTAGTTATTTGCAAAATTTCATAAACTACGTGAGATTAAACGAGAAACTCGCGAAGAATGTTAGCCTGATTTGTTATCTGCCNATTTGCAAAATTTCATAAACTACGTGAGATTAAACGAGAAACTCGCGAAGAATGTTAGCCTGATTTGTTATCTGCCATCTGTGAACATTTGGCGATTTCGAGTATTCGCGTTTTCTCGAAACACTTTTTAAATAGAACCTTTGAAAATCACTCCACGCGTGACGTCTTTGGTTGTCACTTAAATATGCCATGTAACACAGGCTTTTTATACTTTTGNTTGAAAATCACTCCACGCGTGACGTCTTTGGCTGTCACTTAAATATGCCATGTAACACAGGCTTTTTATACTTTTGTTATCAGAAAAGTACATTATTTGTTGTTAAATTGAACTTTTAGTTATAATTCATCTATACATTATATTACGTTACTTATAATGAATATGAATAAATTTANTTGTTAAATTGAACTTTTAGTTATAATTCATCTATACATTATATTACGTTACTTATAATGAATATGAATAAATTTATAAATTAGGTGAGTTCGTACTGCCTAGTAATAAATAGTTCTTATGCATAATATTATTACACTGAGTGCGCACGAATTCGGCACCCCCTAACTTCCTAATGACGGATAATGTTATTACCCGCCAAATGTTCATACATGGCAGATATAAAATCAGGCTAACCACTGTTGTGCAAGTTTCTGTCTTAAAATAACTCTTTAAAAGTTCAGTTCTACACATAAAAAAAGAGCTTTTAAACCGTTCGGGTTTTTTTTTTTTTGGTTCAAATTATTTTTTTCAATAAATGTGCTAGTTCACATAAAAGTTATTTTACTGAGATAAAANCTTAAAATAACTCTTTAAAAGTTCAGTTCTACACATAAAAAAAGAGCTTTTAAACCGTTCGGGTTTTTTTTTTTTAGTTCAAATTATTTTTTCAATAAATGTGCTAGTTCACATAAAAGTTATTTTACTGAGATAAAAATTAACAACTAAATGTGCTATTAATGCCTTTTTTTACTATATTGTATTCATGTACACTTTATAGGCTGTATCTAAATTTGACCGACTAACTTTGGCTGCAGGTTAGTCACGAAAACAAAAGTTGAAAACATATATACGACCTATGGTCTAAATCAACTCGCAGAGGGGGTACACGTTCTTGAAGTTGGGCCTGACGCACTAGATTATTACAATTATTGAAGAAAATACGGAACACTGCGTTTCTGGACAATTTGTAAGTGTAAAATGATCTATAAACACCACAAAACCTGTCGCGGTCAACAAATTAATTCATGGGAATAATAACGGTTTACCACTCTTATCGCGAGCCGTTCGACACGACGCGGTAGCATATGTGCAACATTATTGATGGAATATGAATCCGTATGTTCCAATTGACGTAAAAGGTTGCCTTGTGTAAACACCCTAACCCACGNAAATTAATTCATGGGAATAATAACGGTTTACCACTCTTATCGCGAGCCGTTCGACACGACGCGGTAGCATATGTGGGACATTATTGATGGAATATGAATCCGTATGTTCCAATTGCCGTAAAAGGTTGCCTTGTGTAAACACCCTAACCCACGNACATTATTGATGGAATATGAATCCGTATGTTCCAATTGCCGTAAAAGGTTGCCTTGTGTAAACACCCTAACCCACGCCGTTTTCGATTAATTAGAGTTTGAAATTTCAAAAGAATTACGTTCGAAACCTGGCAGGCGGGCAACACGCACAACACCCAATAACGAATGGTCGTATGCCTAGACGAACATGCGTCCCCCCCCCCNCTGGCAGGCGGGCAACACGCACAACACCCAATAACGAATGGTCGTATGCCTAGACGAACATGCGTCCCCCCCCCCCTTCCCCTTTTCATTCGGAAGCAGATATTTAAAAATAAGCTGCTGAGAGAGTCAAATTCACATCACANCCCCCCCCCTTCCCCTTTTCATTCGGAAGCAGATATTTAAAAATAAGCTGCTGAGAGAGTCAAATTCACATCACAATAATGCCATTGCATACCACACTGCGCCTAGCATATGAAAATAAACAGAATGTAGCATGCAAATATATTACCCTGTTTCATAAATTTAATATTATTTACGAGTCATTGTTGTTGTGAAAGTTAAAGNTGTAGCATGCAAATATATTACCCTGTTTCATAAATTTAATATTATTTACGAGTCATTGTTGTTGTGAAAGTTAAAGCCATCGTATTTAACGCACAACAAGAATGTTGGAAAGAGCACAATTGTAGTTCAAGTTCACAAAAAAAAAATCTTTTAAAAGTTTAAATTTGAAATTTTAAAAGACGGACCTCCTGTGGCGCAGTTGGTTCATGCGCCGCCGATCTGTGGTGCGGGAAGTTCTAGGTTCGAATCTCAGGTAAGTCTTGAGTNTGGAAAGAGCACAATTGTAGTTCAAGTTCACAAAAAAAAAATCTTTTAAAAGTTTAAATTTGAAATTTTAAAAGACGGACCTCCTGTGGCGCAGTTGGTTCATGCGGGCGGCTAGACACCACGCCCAAGTTCTAGGTTCGAATCTCAGGTAAGTCTTGAGTGTTAGGTTGTAAGCCACCCAGTGATAAGCCTTCCTGGAGGACGTTAATAAACCCTTTACAAAACAATAAATTACAATGCAATTAAAAAAAAAAAGGAATGCGTTCGTGTAAACGTTAGTTAAAATATGAAAGTCTTATTTTAACGTTCATTGCACAGTACTAAGGCTAACGATACTAATGAATTGTTTGTTTCATCTCACCATCAGAAGCCGTGAAGCATTTCTTGATGAAAATTAAGCTAATTTTCAAGGGCGTGTCAATCCCATAATAATGACGTTAGGTCATAGGTAGACACGGGAAAATCGCGAAAATCTTTCGTGCAAATCTAGTTTCAAAATCCCTCTTGTGTCTTTTCCCATTATGATTGGATGATACATTTTCGACGCGGCTTAAATTTGCGTAGACGAATCACTAACTTTTAGTATTGGAGTACAAAACTTCTTATAGGCCCAGTGAAGTGGGGACACGCAGATGTCAGCCAATAACGAAAGAAACACGTAAGACAAATATACAGTTTAATCGTTGTTAGCAATCAGTCAACATTTTCCCGCGATAAACCATTGTCTCTAGTCATAGGTCGTGTTATGTTTTCTACCCACCATTTTCCATGACGAATCATTTCACAAAGTTTACACCTGGAGTTGGGGATAATACTGTTTATGGGCAGTTCACGGTAAAATGAGAACTTTCGAAAGCCCTGCTCAAGATCTATTTGCACGCATCTTGTGTATTCTTCCGCCTTATGTAAAATTAAAATTGCCATGGGCCTGATCACTTTATTCATGCGTCGGTCAAGTGAAACTATGATCATTCTACAGAAGTAAATATATTACAGATTTGCTCATTCTTACTTTTACATGAATTAAAAAAACATAATAAAAGAAATCATTTCGATTTCATAAACGTTTTCGTCAAACTTTTAATTAGACGTGAGCCTGGAACTACTTTCCCTCCGACGTTACCAACTTTACTGGGCGCGTGCGTGACAGTGTACCCGTTCAAATATATGCAGTAAAAGGCAGTGAAATTTCCCAAAGATTGATTTAAAAAGTGCTCAGAACAGCCTTGGACGAACCTAAACTGACATAAAAATGGCACGCATTTTCCACAGCTTCGCGGACCAAATACCTCAGTCACGCGGGTCACCTATCGTGGGGTAATAAAAGGGGGGGGGGGGCTATCGCCCGGGCGCATCGACGCAGACCAGCGTACGCCACGAAGGTAACCACATTATTACGGGTCAGGGGTGTTTGTTTGCTCGAGATAGTGCAGCGAGGCCTGGCGGTGGGAACGCAAACAAAACACCGGCTGTGACGCAGCAGTCGTGGTCGTAGCTGCTCGCGCCTCCTTCCTTCCCGCCCCGCCGCCGTTCACAGGCGAGTGTTCAGAACCAGTTCACAGCAAGAACACTACACAAGAGGTGGGAAATTTTTTTTTAATAATTCTTCGCATTTTATTTGTTGGTTTTTGGCACGACGCGTGGTAGCTCTAATTATAACTTCTGTACGGTTTTTGGCGCTGTTTTGCGGAAGGTGAGTAAATATAATATGCCACTCAACGCTTAAGTAAAATTTCGCATCTAATTTCAGGGATTATTTTTCTAATGGTTATCACAGAAGTGGTGAGTTAACCTCTAACATGGTATACGACTGACTGTCGTATTTTGGTGAAGGGGGGGAGCAGGGACAAACCCAGGATTTCTGTTTGGGTGGGGTAGAAGACAAAAAAAAATAACATTAAAATTTGTTTTACTTTATAAACAGGGAAGTACTAAGAAAAAATATTAATTATTCGTTTGCAAACACCTTCAGAAAATGGTAATTTAAGTTTGTCAACTGTAACTGATATACGTTTTTTTTATCGTGTTGCCATTCTCTTTCAGATTCTACTAACGTGGTGTTGTAAGCTATCACCCACGTGGCGAACACGTAAGTGTTTTTCTCTGCCATTGTTGGTAGGAACTGAAAGTATTCAAATGTCCCTTGGCTTACTGCCATACCACTTCTTTCATCCCTCTTTCGTATTATAGAAATTTCATCCCACGAATGAAGAAAAGGGGGCCGCGGTGGCTGAGTGGTTAGGCTGATAGCCTCCCACCAAGGAGAACCTGGTTCAATTCTCAGCCGGGNGGGGGCCGCGGTGGCTGAGTGGTTAGGCTGATAGCCTCCCACCAAGGAGAACCTGGTTCAATTCTCAGCCGGGTCACTCCGGATTCTCACAAGTGGGATTCGCGCCGGACGATGCCGCTGCCCGGCGGGTTTTCTCGGGGATCTCCCGTTTCCTCCGCCCTTTCATTCCAGTGCTGCTCCATTCTCACCTCCCTTACCCCTCATCGGCTTTCAAGACTCCGCTGTTAAGACGGTGTGTTCAGAGAAGACTCACTCGTGAATGAAGTAAACGATTTACCGATTGTTCTGACGGGATTATATTAAATGTGTTTAAAAGTATTTTTACTTTGGGGGGGAGGCGCCTATCTCCTGGGTGCGCCCTTGGAGAAATAATGGGGGGAGGGGTGTGAGTTATGCCCGGGCAGTGTGTAGCTACGGATAAGTCAAGATCTAGGTACTTTCCACTAGGTGTCAGTGCTACTCAACTGTAACCTACTGAACTCCTGTCATAAGCGACGCCCTTTTCTTGTAGTCGAGTGTGACTTGCCCAACGTCATGGTATACCGTAGCTCCTCTACTTACTGCATGCCTAGGCGTAAAGACTTGCACCGACTCCCCATTTAACGGGGAGTCGGGCGTTCGAGGTAGAGGTGAGGGCCTAATTGGCGTCCCAGTGCAAGTCTTCGCGCCTAGGCGTGCAGCTTTGTAAATCGGACCTCTGCTAGGAAAAAAAAGTGAAATTCGTTCAAGGGAATAGATACGTTGCGTTATTTTAGGTTTTCCAACAACTATTTCTACGGCGTTGTTAATATCCAGACTCGTCTTATGTTACTGGTAAGTGTAATTTTTTAATCAACGTGATTGTAAACATACCATACATGGGCGCGTGTACTCGTAATCAATTTGTGTTGCGTTCATCATAACAAACGAAAGCGCCGCGAGTGGTAGCGGACACACAGGACGAAAGTAACCGTAGGCCAAAAATGTTACGGAATTTTGTTTAGAAAGTAAATCATCTTCATTAATGAGGTCGTATTTTTCAATTGTTGAGCGCATCAATCATGCTGAGATTCAAAGTAAGGCATACCAGGGTTTTTCTGGAGTGAAAAATGAAATGTGCTGTGAATCTCGTTNTGAGATTCAAAGTAAGGCATACCAGGGTTTTTCTGGAGTGAAAAATGAAATGTGCTGTGAATCTCGTTTTGGGCCTTTTATTTCTTTCAAAAGTAAGGCGAAAGAGGTGTCTTGGGCAGCGATGAAGGTGAAATGAGGTGAATATGGTGCAGCGGCGGAATGCCAGGGCAGTGTAAACATGAAGTGTCCCGAGAAAACCCGCCGGCCAATGTAAACGTCCGCCATGTTCCCCACGTGTGAAAATCTGGCTGAATCCACCTGGTATCGAACCCGGTTCGCCTTGAACTATATTTTATGGAAAGGGTTTGTGTCCCCCGTTCCTGTCATAATGTGTGTGTATCCGTGGATGGATTTGTCTGTGTTTCTCCTGGTGATAAAGTTTCAAGGTCTACACTGATTTAATCCTAAACTTGGTATAACACCAACTCTATCACATGGATATGCGTTACGTAGTTTTTTTTAGCTATAAATCTATTTCCATTTTTGTGGCAAGGTAACTAGTTTTTCTTACGGTGAAATAGAGATATGACAAAAAAAAACCGAAAGCTGAAATTCTTCAGCAGTCCATCTGTCCTCTTCGTATTTTNCGGTGAAATAGAGATATGACAAAAAAAAACCGAAAGCTGAAATTCTTCAGCAGTCCATCTGTCCTCTTCGTATTTTTTTAGAAAAGCACAACAAAAAAATAAATGTGGGTTTGAAAAATTAAATGTTTTGCAAATACTCTGAGGGAACACCGGACATGCTGACAAGAGTGTGGAACGAGTTTGTTTATCGCGTAGATATCGTTCGGGCAGTGGTGTTGGTCACATTGAACATTTATGAATGTACGGTGAACAAACTNTTGTTTATCGCGTAGATATCGTTCGGGCAGTGGTGTTGGTCACATTGAACATTTATGAATGTACGGTGAACAAACTTCACAGTTCCACGGTTCATTTGATTGGTCAACGAAGGGTGTAGGTTGTTTGGTTTTGAATTTATAGACCTTCAAAGTTNACAGTTCCACGGTTCATTTGATTGGTCAACGAAGGGTGTAGGTTGTTTGGTTTTGAATTTATAGACCTTCAAAGTTGGGGTATTATTTTATACTCATCCTGTATTTTATTATATAGTTCTAGATATCGTGTCTGCCAACAACTTCCGGTGGCAACTCATATTTTAGGCGAATGAGTATTTAGTAAAATTAACCAAATCTATGAGACAAATAATTAAATTACTATCAAATTAACGAAAAATTTTGGTCTCACGTACTGACTTGAGTCCCTCCACTGTGTTCTTGCAATCGTTTTAGTTTTAGTTTTATGGCGTCATTTCTGGAAAAAGATGTTAAAACACTGAGACTTGAAATCTACTAGAGTAAAATTGTTTATCCAAACATGATATCAAATTTTTCTNAAAAGATGTTAAAACACTGAGACTTGAAATCTACTAGAGTAAAATTGTTTATCCAAACATGATATCAAATTTTTCTCGGAATTTAATAAAATAAGCGATTTTCAAGTGTATTTACAGAATACTGTTTCTCAGCAAAGTCGTCTGTTTAAGAAATTCGCTGTGATTATAATTGTTAATTTGATTATTAAATGATGTTTAAAAAACAATAAATACCTAAATGCCTATTTTTTATTTGTGTCTACCAGGTTAAAACTGTGCCTGATGGAAAGAATAAAAAACTACTGCCTCAATTCCTCTCTTCATGGAATACGATACATTGCGGAGCCTGACAGCCACTGGACAGAAAGGTGAGTGAGCAGAGTATATTTTTTATAAATAATAAGGCTTTAACTGCNGCGGAGCCTGACAACCACTGGACAGAAAGGTGAGTGAGCAGAGTATATTTTTTATAAATAATAAGGCTTTAACTGCGGTTCACTAAAATAAAACTTTGAAAATATTTTAGCAATAAGGTAGCATGTTTGAACGTAATCACTTACGAGAGTAATTAAGTAATTTTTTTTAGCGAATAAGGAGAAGTTGTACAGGATGNGCATGTTTGAACGTAATCACTTACGAGAGTAATTAAGTAATTTTTTTTAGCGAATAAGGAGAAGTTGTACAGGATGTGCATATGCCTCGTGTCATTTCAGTGATTGAGATGACCAGAACACGTTTCAATAAAATATCAAATAAAATCAGATTGTGTACATATCTAGTTATATTATGTTTNTTGAGGTGACCAGAACACGTTTCAATAAAATATCAAATAAAATCAGATTGTGTACATATCTAGTTATATTATGTTTACATTAAAAAGTACGTCGTCATTGTTTTATCCTAGAAAATGTAAATTAACAGATGGTGGAAAGTGAAAATATATACTTATAAAAAATTTTTTTGCATGAGGTGGAGGAATATCTTGGAAGTATAACTTTAGCAGGGTTTCAGAAAAGTTGGTAGTAACCGTGAATGGAGTATACTAGTAAAGAACATTTTCAAAGACATTATATTTATATTACATGTATCAGAAATTTTAATAGAATCTAAACTTTATGAACTCCATAGTGAATTTACTATAAGTTATTGAAACAGATAATTTGATTTACCATATACTGTTAGGCTAATGTTTCATTGGCGAATTATTGCTATGTAAGCAATTTAGGGCATGCAGAAAGGGTTAGTATTTTTCGAACTAATGATGAAGTNCATTGGCGAATTATTGCTATGTAAGCAATTTAGGGCATGCAGAAAGGGTTAGTATTTTTCGAACTAATGATGAAGTAGTTAAAGATGATCATCAACAATTTAATGTCGATTCTTAAAAATTTCGCTTACTTTCACGAAAATGTATGATGTCTGAAACACGCAACGGTGCATCTAGACGAAGAAACTATTATTCTGGGCAAATGACATTGCAAAACTTTGNATGATGTCTGAAACACGCAACGGTGCATCTAGACGAAGAAACTATTATTCTGGGCAAATGACATTGCAAAACTTTGTTTTATCACAGAAATCTCTGTAAGTTACAAAAAAACACAGAAACAAAATCTAGTATCAAAAATTATTTAACTAAATATATTAAAATACCAAATACAAAAATCACACTCTCAAGGTACTGCAATGCAAAAGAAAAAGCTTGCAGTGGCCTTTTTCCAGAATAACAGTTCGTTAAATCACTTAACCCCCATTGCAGCAATGATTCAAAGTTTCGTCCGGCAATAGAACTATGATCACGCCCCGGCAACGGAGATCAAATTCGCTCANTTGCAGCAATGATTCAAAGTTTCGTCCGGCAATAGAACTATGATCACGCCCCGGCAACGGAGATCAAATTCGCTCTCTGGGATAAATGTGTGACATATAGCTCTTAAGCCTCGAATAGCTCGTTATTAAGTGGCGTACAGCATGTTTCAGTGACAGAAATAACAACTTTCAGTTGTCTCTATACCTGTTCGTTTGTGCGAACTCTCACGCGTCTTACTCACAGTAAGGTTGATTCTACTCAGGTTAGGAACAAAACGTGTTTTCTNGAAATAACAACTTTCAGTTGTCTCTATACCTGTACGTTAGTGCGAACTCTCACGCGTCTTACTCACAGTAAGGTTAATTCTACTCAGGTTAGGAACAAAACGTGTTTCTTATGCGAGAGTTTGTGATAGGGAAAATTTTCGCCACCAGGTGCACAGTGTTCCAAAGAGGTCACTTTTAATNTTTCTTATGCGAGAGTTTGTGATAGGGAAAATTTTCGCCACCAGGTGCACAGTGTTCCAAAGAGGTCACTTTTAATTAAAAATTTAATCTACATGAATAATAAAAGAAACAAATTTTAATTAGAATTGATTTTATATTTGATTTATGATTATCATAATTGTTTTGTTTTTTTAACGTATAAAATAGAGAAATTCCAGTACACGTACCACACTAGCGCTTACCTAGTGGCAAAAAAATTTAATTGCCAAATTAAAAGCATTCAGCTTCCTAACCTAAGGAGAATAAACCTTATTTACGGTACGTCAGTTAATGTTGGCCATCATCTCATGTCGGTCCGACCGCAATACGCAATGAATTCTTCGCTCTCAGAGTAAATGCACTTCCGCTGTCCACCGAGTCACTGCGAAGAGATCTTAAATTTCAGTGGCCTGATTTGGACTCGGCTGCTTCTCGANACTTCCGCTGTCCACCGAGTCACTGCGAAGAGATCTTAAATTTCAGTGGCCTGATTTGGACTCGGCTGCTTCTCGAGACACTTTGCCAAGCATAGCTGGGGTTCTTGGAGAAGGTTGGTAACCAATGCAGTGTTTAAGATCGTCCTGAGTCTTCATAACACACACTATCCGCATAAAAGAGTTATCGACAACTTGCTTCCACGTCATAGTGCTGAAACGAGATGCTTCGAGCCACAACTAACAGAGGTTTGACTGAGTTCCTCTTGTGTTGATTTGACTTCACCGAAGGCTGTCCAATCNGCTTCGAGCCACAACTAACAGAGGTTTGACTGAGTTCCTCTTGTGTTGATTTGACTTCACCGAAGGCTGTCCAATCATACCCTTCGTAGCAGTCTTACCATATTCTGCCCGGCCACAGTTAATGCTCTTCATACCGCACGACACCAGGTGCAAGTTACCACAAATATTCTGTATTCCATGGAATTTTCCTTGAGACAGGACAGTAAGACAAATGCATTGTAAGCATCTCTAGTTCGTCGGGGATCCCTTAACTCAGCGGGTTTCTCAGAATAGCCTTATTTGATGCCAAAGAAATGTTCCAGGGCCTTGCGCAATTTAAGGCGTATGGGAAATGTGGCTACAGAATAGGTAACAATACTTTCTGTGANGGCCTTGCGCAATTTAAGGCGTATGGGAAATGTGGCTACAGAATAGGTAACAATACTTTCTGTGATTTCACGCCCGCATGTCCCCCTTGAACTTCCAGACACTTTTTGAATCAATCCGTTGAAAAATCACCCCATGTATGACGTGCTTGGTGATGCCCAAAATGTTACATATAACAAGTATGTTATACTTGTGTTAAAATAAAAATACTCTATTTTCTATTAAATTGAACTTTTACTTATATTTTATTTATAAATGATAATACTTAAATTACAATTAATATAAATAAAANTTTCTATTAAATTGAACTTTTACTTATATTTTATTTATAAATGATAATACTTAAATTACAATTAATATAAATAAAATAGGCAGAAAATAGGTGTGTTGATAATGGCCAGTTGTAAATAGTTCTTAAGGCCACCGTCTACCTGGAACTTTTTCCCACGTTTAGGCCGAGAAGCGCGGGAGCGATAAGGGCGACACTGCCATGCGCATCAAGTACGGCATCGCCGCTAAGCGCAAGGCTCTGAACTGGCATGCAGTGTTCTCGTCGTGCTGCGTGTACCTATGGGACTTTCAGCGGTGACCATATTATTTTATTAGTGGGAAGTCTTTAGGAAGGTTCAGTGCAGGCGCCTATAGTAGTTTTGTATGTATCTGATGCGTGCATTTTGAGCTACAGCGCCTTGGAAAGGCCGTTTTTAGCGGTTTTGGAGTACTCTGAATTGATGTTTCTAACGTACGTGATATTTTGAAAGTACTTAACAGCTCTCGTCTGAAGTGTGTGTTCTTTTCGTAGATCAGCACGTTGGACGCACGCTTAATAGTTTCGTTGAAAAACGTGTATTTGGAACACTCTGCAACGCAGTTCAAGCGCCAGGTAGACGGGCGCCTTAAGCAACATGCTATTACACTGAGTGCGCACGAATGCGGTGCATTGGCCCCTTATCGTAATTTTCTAGACTCGGNCTTAAGCAACATGCTATTACACTGAGTGCGCACGAATGCGGTGCATTGGCCCCTTATCGTAATTTTCTAGACTCGGTTAAGCTCTGTTTGCATGAGGCGGAGGTATGGCCTGGAAGTAGATCTAATGCAGGGCTTCAGAAAAATGNGACTCGGTTAAGCTCTGTTTGCATGAGGCGGAGGTATGGCCTGGAAGTAGATCTAATGCAGGGCTTCAGAAAAATGGGAAGTAACCATGTATAGGTCATATTTAACCACTTCTTATAAGATTAAAACAATGCCAGGTACGAAATGCTGTTAAAATTAAGATAAAAACTATATTAGATGATAACTTAAACATTTGAATTTTCCAGCTGGCATTTTCAATAAGTCCAAGCCACCAAATAAGAATACCACTACAAAAAAACTATACAAGATAAATATTTTCTTCGTAGTACGTTAACTTATCAGATGTATAACTTTCCAAATACTTCGAGTTACTTAATTAAAGTCAAAGAATTTCGTTGACAACTTTAATAACTTTTGTAACCCATTTGCGAAGTGTTTTTCCTGAAAACGCACACACATGTACCTACCTACACACTAAGAGGAAGTAATTTGAATTCATACATTTGCATTGAAAGTAAAAAATTATGATTGTCCGAAAGAGCACCGAAACGTATCGTGGATCAGTGGGTGGAGACATAGGAATCTTCATAATGGCTTTCTCCGCTTTTGTTAAGATGAGAATCCCAAAGGTGATTTATAAAGAAAAATGGTTTGGCGTGACATTATATGAGCAATAAGATTTGTTTTAATGCACTGTTAAAAATAATTCCTGTCATTTGACGGAAAAGTTCTGGTGTAAAATTCTCTAGAACTCCCCGTAAAATTGCTTTCCAATAACGAACTTTACTTAAAGTTAACATAACTTCCCATGACTTCACGTAATCTGTCTGTAAATATGCTAGTTAATTTTTCTGTACTCTACTTGTTAGAAAAAAAAGATTACAAAAAAAATCTTCAATTTTTTATGCTTGTGTTTAACTATGTAAAAAAAGTAATTAAAAATATTTATATAATAATTTTTTTTTATTTGAAGTGATATTTGAGTACCAACCAATAAGATTTAGACCCCATAACTTTTACTTCAAACCTATTACCTCCTTACGATAGAGATTATAAAAATTTTATTTCTGGAAAAATGTGACATACATCACATTTTCATTTAGTTTATAGTAATAGGTGTATGTTGGATGTTTCCATTTGTATGTCTAAGCGGCGTGGGTATCCTGTCTACCACAGAAACAAATTTTATGGTTATAGAAGAAAGCTTGGTGTAAATTCGGCATTTTAGTTCCCGAAACCCGGAGCTATAGGAAATACTGAAACGTTCCGTATTTTGTATTTCCAGAGATCAGCTTCGTTTTTCACTTAGCTGCAAGTCATGTATTGTATCTGTGTGTTCCATAGCTCATTACTTTATTGTAAGATTTGTAAGAGTTTATGTACCGTGAAACCAGAGAATTGGGTTCGACTTCTCCCTTCCTTATTTTCTTTTGCTGCGGCTCCTTCAGTACATTGCCCTGATCAGTAGGGATGTTTTCGCCTTTTCCGCTTCGTCGTGACGTAGTAATCGGATAGCGTTTCCGTGTGTTGACTGCNGATCAGTAGGGATGTTTTCGCCTTTTCCGCTTCGTCGTGACGTAGTAATCGGATAGCGTTTCCGTGTGTTGACTGCACGTTTCCGTAAGATTTCGCGCGAATGCACGGACGTAATTAACAGGTCACCGACTACTAGGTAAAGTCACAGTTTGCAGCAGTTGTAGTTTCCTAGTAATTCAGCGAAACTCAATAAAACGTCTCTACAATACAATACANTTGCAGCAGTTGTAGTTTCCTAGTAATTCAGCGAAACTCAATAAAACGTCTCTACAATACAATACATTTTTTTTTGCAGGTTGTTCTGGCTGGTCTGCTGCCTAGTATCCTGGACGGTCGCAGTCAAGATCATCTTCGAGTCTTTAAGTCAGTACCAGTTCGGTAGCATTAGCTTCGTGGTGGAGACGACCTTCCTGAGGTGGGACACGGAGTTCCCCTCCGTCACCGTCTGCCAGAGGGAAGACTTCGTCAGAGCCGAGGAATACGCCAAGTCCCGGTACGTCCACGGCTTCTTCGGGCTTGAAACCTTGCGCGGGATTGTAAACATTCGACTTGTAATCCATTCGCGGTTACTTCACACTTTTCTCNTTGAAACCTTGCGCGGGATTGTAAACATTCGACTTGTAATCCATTCGCGGTTACTTCACACTTTTCTCAATCCCCCGCTGAAGTTCTACTTCCAGATTACTCCTCCGCCTCGTACAAACCAAGCTTAAATAAGTCTACAAAATCACATCAAAGGACAACGCGCCAAATTCGTGCGCAGTCAGTTATAATAACATTTTGCACGAGAACTATTTCTTACTAGGCGTTACCAACACACGTGTTTTATCACTGTTTTTATACATATTTATTAAAAATGAAGCATTTTAATTTATGAAAAAAATATTGCCCAAACTTCAATTTAACGAAAAATTATATAATTTTATGTTAACAGAGGTATAAAACGCTTGTAATACATGGAATATTTAGAAAATAACTAAACACACCATACATGGGGTGATTTTCCAAAGGTTTGATTTAAAAAGTGTGAAGAAACCACGAATAGACTATACTACGGAATTTGTTTGTCCACTCACGTGTTGTGCGTCATTCCCGTTGACGGACTCCAGTAGAGTCCATGTGCGGTCATTCCATATTTTCTGAAGCCCTGCTGAAGTTCTGCTTCCAGGATATTCCTCCACCCCATGCAAACAAAGCTAGAAATTTACACCGAAGAGGGACAACGCACCGCATTCGTGCGCACTCAGTTTCATAATATTTTGCATGGGAACTATTTCTTATAAGCATTACCAACACACCTATATTCTTCCTGTTTTCTCATATCAATTACAAATAAAGTATTGTAATTTATAAATAAACTTTAAGTAAATGTTTAGTTTAATAAAAAAAATGAAATACTTCTGCGTTAACAGAAATATAAACCGCTTGTGATACCTGACATATTTAGAAACAACCGAACAAGTCGTGCATGGGGTGATTTTTCAAAGGTTTGATTCAAAAAGTGTGAAAAAAACCGTGAATAGATTCTAAACCTGCACTTCAACTAGAAGAAATGACATGACATTATCTTGTTCAAATCAANAAAAAAACCGTGAATAGATTCTAAACCTGCACTTCAACTAGAAGAAATGACATGACATTATCTTGTTCAAATCAAGACATTCTTAAGACATTCGTCTTACACCGATTAAAAAACCTTTAACGGTAATGACAATTAAAAAATATGTTCATAGTAAGTCAAATTTACNATTCGTCTTACACCGATTAAAAAACCTTTAACGGTAATGACAATTAAAAAATATGTTCATAGTAAGTCAAATTTACCATCCATCAGGCTGCAAATACAGAAATACTACTACATTACGTTGGAAATTTCAGTACGTATTTGACTGTTTCCTCAACAGAGGTAAAATGTGTTTTCTGTCCTCTCATTATATAACGATAATCATAAATTATATTATAATGAATTTTTTTCTTTAATACTGAACTCTTATTACTTAACTTGAACATTTTATTCATTCCTAGAATATAGTTTATATAATAAACTAAAAATAACATTGAATGTGATGTTGTTACTTTAGTTCCTCGTGAAAAAAAAAATTATAATTTTTACCGGACAATATTAGAGCTTATAAAATTTGACACAAAAATTAATAAATTAAAATATATATTCCAAATTTGGAAAAAATTACATATAAATTATTGTATATAGTCTGATGATTCCTCTATATATATATATATATATATATATATATATACATATATATGTAATTTTGTTTGAGTCGTCATGTCATATATTTTAAGAGTTGTGAAAGTTATCATGGCTTAGTTACGATAAATAAAGCATGTAAATATAATTTTAAAAGTTTAATATGTATATATTAACATTGAATTATTTAAACCTTTAACAATTTAAATATTTTACCATTTATCCATTAAACTTTTTAAACATTAAATTTTACCTTCATAATTAATATACCTCTATATATATATATATATATATATATATATATATATATATATTGATTTTTAAAGTTCAATATAAAAAATTCTTTATTTTTACATGTAATTATTAACTTAATATAGCTGGCTCTTTATCATTTAAAAAAGACTTTATCTTGCTGATTTGTTGGGTAGAGCAGGAAAAATTATATTTCTTCATTTTGTATAAAAGGTCAAATATATTAATTTTATTAATAATTCTAATAATATAATTTATTTGTTAGAATAATTAGTAAAGTTATTTATTATTTTCTTATAAAAATGTATACATGAATTGTGTTACAGATACTACAGCTTGATGAAATTACAGTGTAATAGAGAAACAAAGAGACATCTTTGAATCACAAACACATTTAGAAAATTAATNCATTTAGAAAATTGATATTTTTTTTTTGTTTAAAGATATTTGATTTCCACTGTTTATATGAAAAATATATTAATTACTATTGAAATATCTTATTTTTATCACCATGCCAAGAAGACAGGATACAGGATATTCGTAAAAGGAATAAATGAAATGTAATGTAACATAATTTAGTTTAGTTCAGATATTTCTGGAACCGTGAACTTCTTGTAAAAAACGAAGAATAAATACTGATTACACTTTATTTTAATCAGTCTATGTGTTCGACTGGGTTAAACTAAATAATTTCAGAATTAAAAAAATTATTACTCTTACAAAAAAATAAACATTTTGAAAAATTAAAAAAAAATTATTAAATAGAGTTAAAGCAATTACAAACAAAAAATAAAAATGTTATGAATAACGCCGAAAATAATAGTTAGAGAAATATCACGCTGCATGCTTAAAGTATTTTCTTATCCATAATTTATTTTAACAAAGCATTAATTAAAATTAAAATGTGTAAACTGCGTGAAGCTAATATTGCGTTAAATATATTTTTAACCATTATATCATATGTCGTTTTTTATTTTTAAAAAACTGTTATTAAACCAATGCCAAACATATAGTTTAAACTGTAAAAACATATAAAGGATGAGTATAGAATAATACCACAACTTTGAAGGTCTACAATATCAAAACCAAACAACCTACAACCTTCATTGACCAATCAAATGAACCGTGGAACCATGAAGTTTATTTACCATACAATCATAAATGTTCAATGTGACCACTATGAGTGGCCCGAACGACATCTACACGATAATAAAACTCGTTCCACGTTCTTGTCAGCATGTCCGGTGTTACGGTTTGGATGGCGTTCGTAACTCTCGGTTTCAGGTGGTGAGGGAGTAGCGAGCTCGCATTCGACACGTCAATATGAAGGTGACGGTCGGATGATTCCTTTATGGTGCGCCACCCCATTAGCACGTAGCTGTTCGCGGATACCAGTACGAGACGTTGCCGCAACACTGGTGTGGTCGCGGAGCAGCTGGTAACCAGGCTCTTCATCACTGGCTCCCAAGAAGCCCGGATCTTACCCCGTGCGATTTTTTTTTCTATGGGGGTACATAAAGGATTAAGTGTTTCGTCCACCATTACCGGCTAACATTGACGACCTCAAAAAGAGAATTACGGACGCCATCCAAACCGTAACACTGGACATGCTGACAAGAGTGTGGAACGAGTTTGATTATCGCGTAGATGTCGTTTGGGCTGCTCGTTGTGGTCACATTGGACATTTATGAATTTATGGTAAACAAACTTCATGGTTACACGGTTCATTTGATTGGTCAATCAAGGTTGTAGGTTGTTTGGTTTTTATATTATAAACCTTCAAAGTTGGGGTATTCTTTTATACCCATCTTGTATTTACCCACCATGTTACGTTAATTCATGAAAATCACTTACGGATTCGTTTCTTTTTTAGTATTATTTTTATTCAGCGTTTCTAATCCTCTCCCCTTTTTATTTTTTTTATAAAACCATATTTCGTGTATTGCTACTTCTTACATAAAAAAAAGACAAAACGTATATTTTACAGTATACACAATTGGACCGAATAGCAATGGCTGACTCTTTCAGGATTAACAACGTGACTGAAGACGATCTTTTGCCGTTGGGGGTGGTCCTGAACGAGATCGCTTTCTTCNTTCTAATCCTCTCCCCTTTTTATTTTTTTTTATAAAACCATATTTCGTGTATTGCTACTTCTTACATAAAAAAAAGACAAAACGTATATTTTACAGTATACACAATTGGACCGAATAGCAATGGCTGCCTCTTTCAGGATTAACAACGTGACTGAAGACGATCTTTTGCCGTTGGGGGTGGTCCTGAACGAGATCGCTTTCTTCNCTCTTTCAGGATTAACAACGTGACTGAAGACGATCTTTTGCCGTTGGGGGTGGTCCTGAACGAGATCGCTTTCTTCACTGGCAAAGCGAGTGAAATAAAAGACTTCTGCGAGGACTTAGCATGCCCTACTGAAAATATGAGGGATGTCTCTGATCAGGTAAGCAATGTATGTTAAAAAAANTCTGCGAGGACTTAGCATGCCCTACTGAAAATATGAGGGATGTCTCTGATCAGGTAAGCAATGTATGTTAAAAAAACGTTCTTCCGTTTAAAAGAATCGTTTTCTTATAATTTTTTTTCTCGTAATTTTNGTAAGCAATGTATGTTAAAAAAACGTTCTTCCGTTTAAAAGAATCGTTTTCTTATAATTTTTTTTCTCGTAATTTTAATGTACCAGCCCGTTTTTCATTTGTAATGCACTTACAATGTCGGAAGCATAAACGTTGGCGCACAGAAAACTAAGNAATGTACCAGCCCGTTTTTCATTTGTAATGCACTTACAATGTCGGAAGCATAAACGTTGGCGCACAGAAAACTAAGGTACGCTAAGATTCAGGGATATAACAAACGAAGATTTCAAAATGTAGTTGACACTTCATCTGTCCACTTTAGCTGAGACATATGTTAGGATGTTAGGCTTCTAGGAATTCAACCCTCCTTCGGTATCTGTTTCTGCATCAAATTGCACTGAAATTTTTAGCCTACTTTCCGTGGAAAGATAGGCTTATGGNCTCCTTCGGTATCTGTTTCTGCATCAAATTGCACTGAAATTTTTAGCCTACTTTCCGTGGAAAGATAGGCTTATGGAATCACCCGAATGTCTGTCTGGATGTATTCCTCCTCCTCCACCAACACCCTCTTATAAGTTTTGGACCCAAGAAAAAATTTTCACCAAACTCGGTACACATATAGTACTTAGTAAGAAGGATATCCAACTTATATAGTTTGGTATCGCGTTGTGTGCTTATTTTGAAAATCGCGGGTATTTTAATACTTAGGANAGGATATCCAACTTATATAGTTTGGTATCGCGTTGTGTGCTTATTTTGAAAATCGCGGGTATTTTAATACTTAGGACATTATTTTATTTCTCGGGAACCATTTAACCAACGTAAACAAAAAGTTCGTATTTTGACAATTCATCACTAAGATAATCAATTAAGTAAAGTATATTGTTATTAACCCGTGATTTTGGAGGATGCACTTCATAAAAAATAATGCTTTTATATTATATCTCGGAAACCACTCGACTTATTCCCGTCAGATTTAGCATATAAGTAATAATATGGTAAGCCATTTAACATATGTAATTTAAATTTATAATGCGCTTATTTTCAAAATGTCGGTTATATAAATATTTTAGGTTCATTTGCTATATCCACCATACCCTTCTATCAATTTCGAACAAATTAGGTGAGTTGAAAGTTTTATTACAACCATAAAATGAGTACCCCATTTACAAACACCATTATGTCCAAAAACATGAAGAAATGGGGTAGCACTGCCATCTATAAATGTAGGTTCAAATCTTCATTCTGACAAGAAAAACCTGTTTCNACATGAAGAAATGGGGTAGCACTGCCATCTATAAATGTAGGTTCAAATCTTCATTCTGACAAGAAAAACCTGTTTCAAAAAACACCTTGTCCCTGCGAAAACAACGAATAAAGTTCGAGAACATTTCCAAAACCCTCTTTGTCCCCTTCAATNAAAAAACACCTTGTCCCTGCGAAAACAACGAATAAAGTTCGAGAACATTTCCAAAACCCTCTTTGTCCCCTTCAATTCATTTCCATACACCACTTTGTCTGGAATAAAAATGTGTTTCCATACAACACTTCGTCCAATACTACGCCATATGTAATTTATAAAGTGAATTCCGAAAGTAGCTTTGTCCATTCTCGTGCACCAGAAACTCAACTTAAGAGTTATGACAATACTACTGTGCCTTAATGGGATATTAATTTCAATACACATATCTTTACCCATTTGCTCATAATTCTGGCATTCTAAAAGTATTTCAAATGTTGGTGACCCTGATTACAGCTAACAGTGTTGTTTTTACGAAGGTTTTGTCATTGTGTCCCGAAGCATTGTAGGTTGGTGGTTGTGTAAAGTAAATTGTCAATTATCTTCAAATGGAAGAGAATTTATTAAAGGAGAGGCATATTACACCTGCGATACCAAACAGAGAGAGGAAGAAGCAGCGAGATCCAGATAATTGGCGGAAAAACGTATTGAAAAGACTAAGGTCAGAGGTTAAGCTAGACAAATGTTAACTTTGCGTTTTTGGTCTCCGTAAGAGTAAGGCCGGGTTTATAAACTACGCAAGAAACGCAAGCACGCAAGAAACGCAAAGACGCACGCAGTCGAACGTACGTATTCCAACGCTACAGTTTATAAACTACGCAGGACGCAAGAATGCAACGCAAGTATTGGTCAACTTTCAAATTCTTGCGTTTTTGCTTGCGTTTTGCGCCTTCTAAATTAGCCATGATCGATTGCAAAATCGTTTCACATTCGTACAGAAGGCTGTGATTTTCAATTATTATTATTATNCTAAATTAGCCATGATCGATTGCAAAATCGTTTCACATTCGTACAGAAGGCTGTGATTTTCAATTATTATTATTATTATACTATTTGCCTGAGCAATGAAGTTATGCCTACAGTTATGCATTGAATCATAAATAAATAGTATAGTTACGTATTAAAATATTTTAGTATCGCCATCTTGCCGAGAAAATTTAGTAGTGTTCTTAGAAATTCGTTATTCAGGCATCTTAAACTATACCAGTAACTTCACAAAGCTCAAAATTTAAAAAAAAATNTGTTCTTAGAAATTCGTTATTCAGGCATCTTAAACTATACCAGTAACTTCACAAAGCTCAAAATTTAAAAAAAAATGTATGATAAAGAAATATGTTAGAAAAAAGAAGAAAATATATTCATTAAAAAGTATTATGGGAANAAATGTATGATAAAGAAATATGTTAGAAAAAAGAAGAAAATATATTCATTAAAAAGTATTATGGGAATAAATATTTGTACTTGTTTGGTAATTTCATGTTGCAGTGTTGGTGACGTCTTGCGTTGTGCGATGTTTATAAACAATCTTAATTTTC
This sequence comes from Clitarchus hookeri, assembly GCA_002778355.1. Classification (NCBI taxonomy): domain Eukaryota; kingdom Metazoa; phylum Arthropoda; class Insecta; order Phasmatodea; family Phasmatidae; genus Clitarchus; species Clitarchus hookeri. Next base: position 60,988 of record NQII01005960.1, read on the forward strand.
TTGTGTTGCGTTNATTTCATGTTGCAGTGTTGGTGACGTCTTGCGTTGTGCGATGTTTATAAACAATCTTAATTTTCTTGTGTTGCGTTGTTGCGTTCTTACGTTTCTTGCGTATATTATAAACCCGGCCTAATATACAGTCTCATATGTGATAGTTCGATCCCAATTTAAAATATTACATAAATCATTATCTGAAAGCTTATTAAAACGTGTGAATTATTACGGACACTTTATTGTGTTACAGACATGTTTCTAAGAAGCCTCCATCACTGCCAACATGCTGACATCGGTCATTTGTTGCCCTATAATATTGNGTTACAGACATGTTTCTAAGAAGCCTCCATCACTGCCAACATGCTGACATCGGTCATTTGTTGCCCTATAATATTGAGATAGAAACTCCAGGTTGTCAGACGCGTAACAAAGTGGAACAGGACAGTTACATCCTTAGATACTGCACTGGACAAACATCAAAACGGGAAAGGATAAGGGAGAAAGGTAAGAAGTATAGGAAAAAAACTGTTTTCAACCAAGTTCTTTGTTACAGTTCTTAGAACACAGTCAGGATAATCACAAGTGAGAGTGTGACAAAATGATTTTATGTCGATTCTGAGTGTAAGCAAAGACAGAGTGAAGAGAATTAACAAATATTATATAACTGCAGGAAAATCCTGTGCGGAAAAACGAGGTGGAGACAAAAGGTCTGCAAAATACCAATTCAAGAAATCTGCTGTTCGTAAATACACCTGCNTGCGGAAAAACGAGGTGGAGACAAAAGGTCTGCAAAATACCAATTCAAGAAATCTGCTGTTCGTAAATACACCTGCTCTTTGAAATCTGTTGAATCTCACTACTGTAGATCACAGACCGTCAAGACATATTATTTACCAAGCCACTTATCTTTAAAGAAAATTTGAAGGGGCTACAATACACTGCAGAGTGAGCAAAATGTAGCCTTGAAAGTCTCTTACGAGTTCTTCAGGGTAATATTTACTGCTGAATTCAATATTAGCTTCAAAACACCAGTCTCCAATAAGTGCTCATATTGTCATGAATTAGAAACAAAAATTAAGTTGGCCATTGCGCTAGAATAAAAAAAATCTGTGGTGTTTGAAAGTAGAGCCCATAAATTGAGAGCATCAGCTTTCTTCGAGTCTCTCCGGCTGAAGAACATAATGAAGTTCGATTGTCGTTTGACTGCCAAAAAAATATGGTGTTACCGAAGTTGCCAGATCAAGCTACCTACTAGAGTAGGCAACTGTACCTCTATAATCTCACCATATGCAAGGGAACCTCCAGGTCCAAACACGATAAGAGTAACACATTCGTCTAGAGTTGGCTTGAAAATGAGGCTGCAAAGGACTCAAATCAGATAGCTTCTGCTGTCTATGCCAGGTTACAAAACACTGACACGGATGGGATCACCACAGTTTGCCTTTTTCCCGATGGCTGTGATGGTCAGAACAAGAACTCCTTCCTCGTTGTACTTATTTGTAAATGGCTTACAGTGGCTCCACCTGATGTCAAGAAGGTCATCATAACCTTCCCAGTTCTTGGTCATTCGTATATTCCACCAGGCCGTATTTTTGGGCGTATCGAGAAAGATGTAAAAAATATTGAGACAATTGTGAAGGCTGAAGAGTATGTAGAGATATTCGAGAAGCACGGCACTGTGATCAGACCTGGGAATTCATCCGGATGCTCTTTCTACTACTGGAAAGAAAANAGATATTCGAGAAGCACGGCACTGTGATCAGACCTGGGAATTCATCCGGATGCTCTTTCTACTACTGGAAAGAAAATGTTGGTAACATTGTTGAACCAACAAAATCATGGCATTTTCAGTTTGCCAAATGCAAAGGATTTATAGTGGCACGTTCATCTACGACATGCAATAACATACTCGTGAGATGTGAACCGTTTTATAATACAGACGGAAAAGCCAGTGGGATATGCAAACGAGGCTTGAGAGCAGAGAGACATGGTACCTGAACAATTGGATGATTATGTCAAAATCAAGCCTTGCAAATTAAATGACATTGACAATCTTCTCTCAAAACACTACGGAAAAGACTGGAAAACCAACTCTGAGCTTAATTTTTACGCTAAATTGATGGACAATGGCGCTGTTTTGGAAAACAACCCTGTTGAAGTNAAACCAACTCTGAGCTTAATTTTTACGCTAAATTGATGGACAATGGCGCTGTTTTGGAAAACAACCCTGTTGAAGTAAATAGCGATGACGACACAGACAATGAAGCCATGGATGCTGACGAAGGACTCGAGGCATTAAATGTGTTTTATGTCTATAAATCAGTGTATTTGGTTCAGTGTGAAAGTTAAAGNCTGACGAAGGACTCGAGGCATTAAATGTGTTTTATGTCTATAAATCAGTGTATTTGGTTCAGTGTGAAAGTTAAAGTAAAAATTAATCTGAGCATGAGTTTTACGCAAACTTGAGGGACAAAGGTGCTGTCAGTGAAAACTAAACTTTTTAAGGCAATGGTAGAGATTAAACAGACAATGAAGGAATGGTTGTGGACAAAGGATTCAGAGTTTAAAGTGTATTCTTTCTATTGAGTGTATGATTTTCAGTATACATTGTTACCATATTTTATTTCAGCAATACATCTCATTTAAATGCAATAATCTTTCTAAAAAAAAACCACAAATCACTATTTCTAGTGTATTTGATTTCCAAACAGAGCTTTGTCCGATTACTACAGTTCCATAACTTACTTTGCCCCGTAATAATTTTCAAAACTAGCTTTGTCCAAATTTTGGTTGTTAATAACATATTAAATATTGGGTATTCACTTATATTCTTTCATTGGATCAATCTGAGGTGCGAAGTAAAAATCTGAGGCTATTTTATAGTCTTCACGGAACATTAGTTTAGTGTGAAAGCATTTTGCCCTATATCTCAAAATATGTTTTGATGGACATAATGGTGTTTGGAAAACGGCTACTCAAATGTACTACTACGTAGCCTCTTTTTTCGCCATTTTGTAGGAGCGCCACATTGAAAAATAACGTTTTCCCATACCTCGGGAAACAATCAACCTATTCCAACCAAATTTTTGAAAACAAATAGTACTATGGTGGAGCATGTAATTTTGTATGTTTTAATTGGGTCAGACGCTTATTTTCAAAATGGCGATTACATAAACATTTTAGATTCGTTTGCTATGTCTATAGGACTATGCAGCTTATCTCAACTTAAATTTGTATGCTGGCAGCATCTGTTACAACCATCAAATGTATCTAGACAGAGCCTCTCTTATTCACCATTTTGTAAGGTAGCACCACATGAAACAATAAAGTTGTTATGCCATATACAAGTAAACTGTGGACTGATTCCTACCAAAGTTTGCAAACAATTAGTAATATGATTGCAATTTAAATTTATATGGTTTAGGAGTGCCAGAAACTTTAGTCCGCCACTTTGGAATATAGCACCACATGAAAGTTAACCTTTCGTGTCCTATCTCGGGAAATAGCTATGTGATTCTCGCGACATTCAAGCGACAAATTATACTTTTGTGTTCCATATAAATGTATATGTCTTAATTGGACATTCACATATTTTCAAAATAACAGTCATGTAAATATTATATGTTAGTGTGCCATATTTCCCAAACAATTTAAACCAAACTTTATATTCCGACAGTGTATGTTACAAACATTAAATATTCTAGTGCATAAATTTTGTCCGCAATTTATGAATATGGCAACAGATGAGAAAAAAGACGCTTTTATGGCGTATCTCGGTAACCAATCAAATGATTTCCAACTATCCATCTTAATTAACACCAAATTTTGCAAACAATAATTACTACTGTAGGCTATATAAACTTATATAATTCAAATGGGTGAGAAAATTATTTTCAGAATTGCAGGCATACAAATAATTTAGATAGATCTATCATGTCTATAAAACAATTTAACCGAGTTCCACAAAAATTTGTATGTTGACAGTATATATTATAAGCATCGTATTTGCGTATACGGTGATACTTTATAGGCATTACTGTACAATACAGCCAAATGAGGAAATAAAGCTCTTAGGTCATATTTCGGGGGAGAGCATCGTTTTGCCTAAAATCGTTTGCCTTAAAGTGTTTTTCTCGCCTTCGATTTTTCTAAAGTCATTTTTCCTACAAGTCATTTTCCCTAAAGTCGTTTCGCTTAAAGTGGTTTTGATTCAAGTCATTTAGTATAAAATATTATCTCCGTGCTTAACTTGCCAGAAAGTCGATTTCCCTAAAGTGGTTTTATCTAAAGTCATTTTGCTTAATATCGTTTTGTTTGNTGCTTAACTTGCCAGAAAGTCGATTTCCCTAAAGTGGTTTTATCTAAAGTCATTTTGCTTAATATCGTTTTGTTTGAAAGTAATTTTGCCTAAAATTAGGCTAGTCTGTCTTCGGCAAAACTACGTGTACTCATCTCGGGAACCAATCAACAGATTTCCACCACATTTCGAACACAAGTACTGCTACAGTAGGCCATGTAACGTTACATGATTTAAGTGGCACAGGCTCTTTTTTCAAGATGGTGGTCCTACAAATATTTTTTTTTTTGTTAGTACATCCTATCCACCGATAAAGACTGATAAGAAACGATGTCGATGCCCTGAATCCTACCTCNTTTTTTTTTTGTTAGTACATCCTATCCACCGATAAAGACTGATAAGAAACGATGTCGATGCCCTGAATCCTACCTCCGTAATGCAGTTAGTTCTATGCCAGCTTACGGTACGAGGTTTCTGGGTTCGAGTCCCGGGTANCTGAATCCTACCTCCGTAATGCAGTTAGTTCTATGCCAGCTTACGGTACGAGGTTTCTGGGTTCGAGTCCCGGGTAAGGCACATGAGTAGAAGAAAAATGGGAAGGTTGGTTCATCGGCGTCTGGCGTCGGAGATCGGAGCTCTTCGTGCTCTGTCATTCCGATAGCCCCACCAGCCACCTTTTCCGCCATGTTGAATGCCGGTGACCTTGACTTTGACCTTCGACCTTGACCCTGGTGACCTTTGACCTTAAAAACCCAAAAATTCAAAAAATCCTAAAAATTCATAAAAATATATTACAAAAATTATTAAAGAATTATCAAAGAAATTATTTAAAAATGTATTTAAACAATTATTATTAATACATTTATTTTAAAAAAAACTTATATTTCCGAAGGTCTCTCCAGCACCATGCCCAGCAAACGACTGACGCCCACCACCAATTACTATTGGCTGTTTAGTTGGCAGGTCTCCACCCCCACAACCCATCACCTATACTCATTCTATCGTATGCAGCCATCTTGATTTTTCGTTTGTCATTGGTTTATACATAGCTGGAGGGCGCCATCGTGGATTTCATATGTTTACGTTTACATCACATAGGTAGCGCTAGTGTATTAATAATCTATATCACCACCAAGCTAGTGGTCGATTTAGCCACCAGGCGGCAGCCATATTTGTTTACGTTTTTAAATTATAGGTTGCGTTGTCGGCGCCCTCTATGTTGGATTCTATTTTCAACACATAGGTGGCATTAATTTCTCGATTATGCTGCTGCTATCGTACCGAATGGTGACATTGGCCATTCCTACAAAGTACATTNAGGTGGCATTAATTTCTCGATTATGCTGCTGCTATCGTACCGAATGGTGACATTGGCCATTCCTACAAAGTACATTACTGTCTTTTTTTTCAACATAAGTATTTTTATTTAAATTAATATTTATACAAAGTGGCGGAGGTTTTAAAAATAAATAAAATGCAACATATATATATATATATATANATTTAAATTAATATTTATACAAAGTGGCGGAGGTTTTAAAAATAAATAAAATGCAACATATATATATATATATATTTTTTTTTTTTTTTTTTTTTTTTTTTTTGGTAATGTACAAAATGAGAAAACACATATTCAATGGTACATTAATTGCAATCTTCGGTGTTCACCACTCGATGTCCGCTTCAGCGACCCAGGAATTGAAGCGGGCAGGGAAACCCCACCACTTGACGTAATCCCTTCCGTTACGTCGTTTCAGCACCTTCTCGACCAAATACATTTGTGTAGAAACCACCATGGATGGGAACATTATTCAGATCCTTGAGAAAGTAGGTCCTCGGAGCATAGTTTCGTATACGTCGCACACGAAACAGTTCGGGGCTCCAATTCGCCGTGAAACCCTTTCTCGAAGATGCGTTTCTGTCTGGAGATGCGCACCAGGTGGCCGACCTTGGGTGGGTCCCTTCTTCACACGTCAGTGTACAAGGTTCGAAGCAGAAAGTAGTTTTTCACGTCTTCGGGCTTCATGCGAGTGATAGAATAAACAATAGAATCATACTCGCGAGCGAGTTTCGGCAGTAGTGTCAGCCACTTGTAGCTGCCATTCGCAGATAAATGCGTCCACATTTTCCCCTTCAGAGTCATGTTGAACCTCTCGACGATAGAAACTTTGACATTGCTGCATGTTGAATAATGATTTATGTTGTGTTCTTCATCATGGTCTTGAACTTTGCATTGTAGAATCCCTAGCCCTGGTCGGTTTAAAGATTAGTCGGGATGCGCCCTTAGGTGGACTTTTATTCTAGACATTTAGAAATGCACTGTNGCCCTGGTCGGTTTAAAGATTAGTCGGGATGCGCCCTTAGGTGGACTTTTATTCTAGACATTTAGAAATGCACTGTTTATGAACACGCTAACTGAAGTAGAATTCAATGCCGAATCAGCATTAAAAATGTGCCAAGTACACCTTGACGATATCATGGAAAAACATTTTTTTTTTTTTTNTTCAATGCCGAATCAGCATTAAAAATGTGCCAAGTACACCTTGACGATATCATGGAAAAACATTTTTTTTTTTTTTAGATTCGGGGAACGTGTCAAGATTTGTTCCATCACTGTGAGTGGAACGGCAAGCCTTTCAGCNTTTTTTTTTTTTTTAGATTCGGGGAACGTGTCAAGATTTGTTCCATCACTGTGAGTGGAACGGCAAGCCTTTCAGCTGTTGCAAGTACTTCTTGCCTGTGGAAACGGAGTTGGGTCCGTGTTTTGTCACCAACAACATTCAAGCCACGTGAGTACATTTGCAGGTAAACGTACCTACGCAGCGAAATCGTCGCTAACATTACTGTAGCACTTGGATAACACAAACACTGTGCTTTAAAGGTACAGTTTTTTACTAACAGAATCGCGTATAAACATTAATCAAGAAATTCTTGGACCGTTTTATTATAACTATTCCTTTACTGTTTGTTGTGTTACCACGTCATGCTANACATTAATCAAGAAATTCTTGGACCGTTTTATTATAACTATTCCTTTACTGTTTGTTGTGTTACCACGTCATGCTATGTTGACTTCAGTTTACTTTTCCTATGATTTTTGACCCTCTAAAACGTGTATTTATACAGGCTGTATCCAGGGTGATGTTNTTACTTTTCCTATGATTTTTGACCCTCTAAAACGTGTATTTATACAGGCTGTATCCAGGGTGATGTTACGAACTTTCAGGGGTGATGGGAAAAGGCACCGGCATCCATCTGATATAGGAAACCCCCGGTCCGGAAACGCCTCTGTTGAACGTTTCGACCAAAACACTGTTATGATGCCTATTACTGTGGAATACGACGACCATCGGGGAGTTGTGGAAGAATGTATTACGTTTAATGCCTGTTTGAGAATTTTGTAAAGAGTAATTTTTTGTTTNACCATCGGGGAGTTGTGGAAGAATGTATTACGTTTAATGCCTGTTTGAGAATTTTGTAAAGAGTAATTTTTTGTTTAATTATTAAATTTTCTGATATTTCCATGAAAGAGGCTGTACATTAATCTTACAAAATGCTTCGATAGCAAAAAAGCACGTATTTTTATGCTCAAAAATGTCCCTGGTCGTATATATCTGTCTTTAACAGGAACGCCGAAAAACCTAATTACATTAACGTGTATTTCCCTACACCAAATTCTCAACCAGGAAACAGCCGTAAGGTAAAGTACTAATATTATCTTGAAGCCTGCAAACCAGGATAAACATCCTTGCCCGAGCCAGGAATAGAACTCGGTGCCTGGATGGTGGCAGTTAAGCATGCCAACTCTGATTCTATGAGTACTATAAGGCTGGAGGGGGAAAATGAGCTCGTTGTAAGCATCCCAGTTGCCTGTGATAGCATTCGAACGACTTCCGGGATATTTAGTCGTACGCGACAGAGCTTTGCGAGACGTTGCCATGCCGACATCGCAGCTGGGGGGCGTATCTTCGAATACCTGCCGTGAACTGCGGTATTCACAGCTTACCGGTCATGCACATTAAATTGGTCCGAGAAGTGCTGTAGGTTGTATCCCACTGTAACTGGCATCCCAACACTGTTCTGGTTGCAACCTAACGTTGGACGGAAGCGTCTCCAGGCCGGGGTTCCCTATCTCAAATGGATGCTGGTGACCTTCTTCGTCGTCCCTGAAAGTTCGTAACTTCACCCCGGATACGTNAAATGGATGCTGGTGACCTTCTTCGTCGTCCCTGAAAGTTCGTAACTTCACCCCGGATACGTGATGTGCGTGCGTGTATACGAAGTGTCTGTAAAATTAACCCGGCCAGCTAATACAGGTGATATAGGGGAAGCAAACCAGAACATTTAATTCTTAAGCCAATGTTCTCGTCGGAGTGGGTCGGGAATGCTTCCCGTCGCACTTGCTAAAGGCTGTTCACGATACAGTGAGCACTTTCGAAGTGATCCTTTGTAAAACGTCACTGTCCCTACCTGCATACATTCTGACAGGTGCACTGAGTGGCACGCTCCCAGTAAAATTGGTAACGATGGATGGCAAGTAGTTCGATATCATAANATTCTGACAGGTGCACTGAGTGGCACGCTCCCAGTAAAATTGGTAACGATGGATGGCAAGTAGTTCGATATCATAGCATTGAATTAAAAGTGGTAGATAAACATGAGTGAAAACTGAAATAATTTATTTTGCTTTCCGGTTTTTTTTTTCCAAGGCAAGAAATATTAGATGATTTTCTTTTAAGATTTTTTTTCTAATAATTTCAGAGTTTCACTAGACCGACGCATGAATAAAGTGGCCATGCGATGGCAGTGTTAATTTATACATTACGGAAGAATACATAATGTTCATACACGTAGATCATAAGCAGGGATTTCAAAAGTGCTCAGTTTACCAGGAACAGCATGTAGAAGGCAACACGTCAGTCTGTGAAGCACCGAGGCCGTAGTCACTACTCGTGCGTTCGTAGCGGCGATCATTACCACGCATGCGCGTTTTTAGTCACCAGATCAAAATCAGCAGATAAGTGACAACGCGGTAGTTGTCATCTGCTTCCATAGTAGCAGCAGCCAGAGAAGTGACAACGCGGTAGTTGTCATCTGCTTCCATAGTAGCAGCAGCCAGAGAAGTGACAACGTGGTAGTTGTCATCTGCTTCCATAGTAGCAGCAGCCAGAGAAGTGACAACGCGGTAGTTGTCATCTGCTTCCATAGTAGCAGCAGCCAGAGAAGTGACAACGCGGTAGTTGTCATCTGCTTCCATAGTAGCAGCAGCCAGAGAAGTGACAACGCGGTAGTTGTCATCTGCTTCCATAGTAGCAGCAGCCAGAGAAGTGACAACGCGGTAGTTGTCATCTGCTTCCATAGTAGCAGCAGCCAGAGAAGTGACAACGCGGTAGTTGTCATCTGCTTCCATAGTAGCAGCAGCCAGAGAAGTGACAACGCGGTAGTTGTCATCTGCTTCCATAGTAGCAGCAGCCAGAGTTCTGTGCCAGCAACAGAATGCTCTGTCGGTTTATTGTAATTGTGTTCGTTACTGCAGCAACCCCAGTATTGCTGAAGTTGTTCTGTAGAAGGAACTATCTGTCCTGGAGGAGCAACAGAACGCTCTCCTGCCGGAACTATATTTATAGTAGCCGATACGATGACAGACAATACCACAGCATGAAGTTCTGTTGCAATTACTTATCTACGTTCACAGTGTTTAGTTTATACCTACAGCCTATGTTAACAGTCTAGATTGGTTATGGGTACAGAANAATCCGGCGTTTTCTCTAATCCGACGGTACCCCGGTCCCGACAACGCCGGATTAGGGAGAGTCTACTGTACTTATCTACGTTCACAGTGTTTAGTTTATACCTACAGCCTATGTTAACAGTCTAGATTGGTTATGGGTACAGAAACTTGGTTCCTATAACATTTTTTTTTCAGACCCAAACTAACAGGACTCTCCAAACTAACCTAGTTGGGTGAGAGGGTTTTTTTTCAGTTTAAACTAACCCAATATTAGGATAATTGGTGAATAAGTAGTTCGTTTTCATGTTCTCATTCGCANTTTTTTTTCAGTTTAAACTAACCCAATATTAGGATAATTGGTGAATAAGTAGTTCGTTTTCATGTTCTCATTCGCATAAGCCAAGGCCACCAGTGTTCACAGACGCTTACAGCCAACCACTGGCATGCGGGGATGCCGTGCTGGTTGCAGTCCTTGCAGGCTGTACGGCAGTAAATGCCACTGCAGCTGATCCGCGCTTAACTGAGTACTTTCCTAATCAAAATTAGAAAAAAAAAATCCCAGCCTATAACTGCATATGTTATAACCGAAACAATGACTGGCATGCTCACAGTAAAGTTGGCTACGATTTAGGAAAGTTAGCTCCATGTCTTAAAGTCGTATTGATAGAATGACGCTTCAGTTTTGTAAACTCTAAAATAATTTCATTATTTTCTGTTTTTTTTTNCTTAAAGTCGTATTGATAGAATGACGCTTCAGTTTTGTAAACTCTAAAATAATTTCATTATTTTCTGTTTTTTTTTATGTACTTATGAGCAAGAGTAAGAATATTTGTTATATATTTACCTTCTTAACAACGTAATATTTTCACTTGATAGGCGTAAGAATAAAGTGATTGATTAACAACAGTGTTCATTTACCATGCAGTTGAATAATACAAAATGGGCAGAAAATAGATCCTATGCAAGGTTTTCAAAAGTTGTCTATTATCTGCAAACATCTTGTGCACTATAATTCTAAGAACTATAAAACAGGAGATGCGGAGTTGTGAAATGATGACGGAGAGAGCAGAAGCACCCCTAGGAAACCTCGCTATTGCAGTATGTGGCACAANATGCGGAGTTGTGAAATGATGACGGAGAGAGCAGAAGCACCCCTAGGAAACCTCGCTATTGCAGTATGTGGCACAACAACCACGTGATAAGACTCCTTCCGAAGTATTCACAGTGTGCCTTCGTCAATGGACGAAACAGGGACGTCGGAGTTAGGATGGCAGTAAGTAATCTGAATATAGAGTCAGCAGTATTTTCAATATGGGGTAGTTTTTTATAATAAATATCAACTTCCGAGAGCACCAAACGATGTGAAACTGAAGGGTGAATTACTCTCGTGATGACACAACAAAATAATAAATTAGTAACTGAAGTCTATCTGCATAAGCGTCAGTTTTTTTATTTACCTTGCCTTAAATAAATCTCTAAGCAACTTACTAATAAATACAATCATATAAACTACAAGGCGAAAATAAACAGTAATTAATAATAAAATAAAGCTTATTTGAATAAGAAATCAAACAACCAATATAATTTTCTATTCCATAACACCCAGAACTATATGTGTACACAAATTAAGTAAAAACAATGTTTTTTTATGTTCAGCAAATCCTGAGAAAGTTATTAAGTTTCGCTGAACATTTATTTCCTTTTTCGCTTTTACAGAAATTTCTCCAGGAAGACGAAATATCCGATGATTTCTAACATAACTACAGGTCCAGGTACCCTGAAGTTGAAGGTGAAGTCAAGATCATACGTGAGTACATTTTTGTACACAGAGAAAGTAAATTTCATTCAGAAATATTACACAAAGTGGAGGTTCTGNGATCATACGTGAGTACATTTTTGTACACAGAGAAAGTAAATTTCATTCAGAAATATTACACAAAGTGGAGGTTCTGTTGTATGTTTTTAAATTTTCATAATTCCCTATACTGATGTACAGGAACCAATCACGAGACTTGTTACCGTTTGGAATAATTTTATATTATTTATCTTTCAAAAGTTTTTCTGACTATAGTTTACTGCAGACTTTATCACAACTTTCGTTTTGAATACATTCTAAACAAATANTTTCAAAAGTTTTTCTGACTATAGTTTACTGCAGACTTTATCACAACTTTCGTTTTGAATACATTCTAAACAAATATGCGACGCTAATCAGAATTTTGGAATCGGTGATATTTTTAACGCTGCCACAGATAGAAAAAGAGGTTTCCGTCTCAGAAAATCTAATAATAAACTATAGAGCGAGTCCGGCATTTTAATTTCCGTAGCTAGTGTTGTCAGGCCGGTTTTGTGGCAGCCATATTGAGTTTCATCTTGCTTATTGCACGAAAATTTTACCAGGATAGCAGCCATCTTAAATATCTTTGACAGTAACTCTAACTTATTTTATCTTCACTCAAAAACATGTTCACATATTCTTACTTAGATCAAAAATTTCAAATATAAACAAATAAAAATTCGATTTAAGAATATTTATGAAAGTTCCACCCCCCGTTCAAACATTTGGAGAAGTATATAAAAATCACAAATAGATATTACTTTAAAAAGAATTTCTTAAAAGTTATAATGTGTGGTAATTTGTTCCCTCTGGTACAATGTNCACAAATAGATATTACTTTAAAAAGAATTTCTTAAAAGTTATAATGTGTGGTAATTTGTTCCCTCTGGTACAATGTATTTTTAATGGGGTTAGGCAGCTTTGCATCTTCAGACTATTCGGCAGCTCGCTGATCTGAAGTCTTCAGGGCCATTCAGGTGTTTATGCTTGAAAGAGTCTCATTCATAGTACAACTTGTTCAACATCGACCCGATGGGGAAGGGTGGGTACANAGGTGTTTATGCTTGAAAGAGTCTCATTCATAGTACAACTTGTTCAACATCGACCCGATGGGGAAGGGTGGGTACAGTATGCTTAAGCTGAAATATGGTTTATTTAATTTGTATGATCTAATACTTTCCATAATGTACACAACCAACTTTAATTTACGGTGTTGTTATTTCCCCTTGTCTGATTGTTATTTAGCTGCTTATCTCATTTATCCATGCACACATAAATTTCTTGTTTTCTGTTTACCTTTATTTCAGCGCATTTCTGGCATTTATTGTTAGTTTCACGAATGAACAACATTTCTTTTTAAATTTTAGGAAACCCCGATGGAGCACTGAGACTCATTAAATTTAATATGATAATGCTGTAGGCAGTGTAAATGATTGAGTACTAAAACACATACTAGCTAATATTTGCGTAATTCATTTTAATTATTTTTAATACGTATTTCCATTATAAGCCGTTTTTTAAATTTCGCATTATAGGGTTAGGTTTATTTGATGTAAAGATTAAATATATACACTTAGTACCATAAAAATTTGCACATCAAATAAAGAACTATGCGATTCAAGCCAAATGTCATTGATGTAATGGTATAGATAAAATAAATAAGTGATCGGGTTCGCTGCATCGGTATAATGTTCCACTCAACTGCAGAACAGAAAAAAATACCTTCAGGTCCCCGTAGGACTATCTCAAGAATGGACTTATGCTTATATATAATCCAACGTGAAATTAAACAAATGGCATATGTTATTACATGGCAGATTTACATATTTATGTTGAAATTATGCTCTAAAATAACGGATACTTTGAAAATGGAGGGACGCTGGCATTCTGTATAGTCGCACAGATGATAGATGGGTGACAAATAAGGTAAACAAGAAGGCCACTAAAGTTTTTAAAAATGACAGCAACACTCCCTTAAAAAATTAAACTGTGTGTGTGGGCTAGGGTAATCTTCTTGGAGATTGCCTCGCCTCCTGGACACTCAGTTATCGAAGGTAGTAGATGGAACCATAAGGTGTCTTCAACATACCACAGGGCATCCAGTGACCCTCGTAACACCACAAGTGGCGAACAACGACCATAGATAATGGCTCCACATAACATTATTGNAGGGCATCCAGTGACCCTCGTAACACCACAAGTGGCGAACAACGACCATAGATAATGGCTCCACATAACATTATTGTAGTAGTAGGAGATGTGTGCTTCTGTATAATGAGGCATGGATTGTAATGCTCTCCTGCGNTCCACATAACATTATTGTAGTAGTAGGAGATGTGTGCTTCTGTATAATGAGGCATGGATTGTAATGCTCTCCTGCGACCCTCCAAATTCTGACATAGTGGCCATAGTATCGCCAATCCATGGTATGCTATGTTGATCTCTGCTGACACCANCGACCCTCCAAATTCTGACATAGTGGCCATAGTATCGCCAATCCATGGTATGCTATGTTGATCTCTGCTGACACCATCACAAACTAAGGTGACGACAATTGATGTGTCACCTTACGTCTAAAATGCTTCTGATAAAGATATGGTGCTCTAGTTGCATCATGTCGCTGGATAGTAGACAAGCAACCCACTGACTTGTTTCTGCCTATTTTATAATCCAGTGGTACTCCTTCCTTGTTGTCTGTCACAGTCGTCCAGAAGAGGTGCACTGTGTATGGGTACATTCAAGTGTCTNCAGTGGTACTCCTTCCTTGTTGTCTGTCACAGTCGTCCAGAAGAGGTGCACTGTGTATGGGTACATTCAAGTGTCCGTTGCTCCCAGCATTGTCTGACTCCAAAGTCCGAATGACCCAAGTGATGGGCAATCTCTCGCAGTCCTATTGTCAGGCCTGTCTAAAATACCTTCAGTTGTTCGTAAGCCTGTAATGTGCGTTATCTTGGCATGCCTATTGTTCTTTTATCAAGCCTGGCTGGTATAGTGCATGTCACATTACATGTGCTGTTTTGATAAATTTTTAACATGACGCTGCACNTTTATCAAGCCTGGCTGGTATAGTGCATGTCACATTACATGTGCTGTTTTGATAAATTTTTAACATGACGCTGCACAAAGAGTGAAAACAGAGTCCTCGCGCGCCATGTGAATGCATCATAGCACAAAACTTTAGTCGTTTCTATGCCCTCCATTGGTGTTGCTATGTACCAGCTTTCGTGGGTATGGAATTACACTGCCAGACAATGAAAATAGTACACCACTAAGAAACCACGCAACAACCACGAAAATATGCAAATTGCTATTGTTAAGGCTGGTATGCACATGATCCCATGTTGGTGCATTTGCATTTGACCACGCACCTGGCAGTGGCACTACAAACACCGACCAGCGGTGGTAGACACTGNCCATGTTGGTGCATTTGCATTTGACCACGCACCTGGCAGTGGCACTACAAACACCGACCAGCGGTGGTAGACACTGACATGTAGTCGAAGCTGCATTGACGCAACAAACACCATACAATACCAATCAAGCGTGCAGAGTGAAGAATAATGCCGAAAATATGCCAAATAAATTGCTTTATGCAATCGATGGACTTCGAAAAAAGACTCNTGCAGAGTGAAGAATAATGCCGAAAATATGCCAAATAAATTGCTTTATGCAATCGATGGACTTCGAAAAAAGACTCATAATCGGGCTGAAAACCGAAGGATGGTCGTGTCGCCATATAGACCACCATATGGATCGTTCGGATCATACTGTCAGATACTTGTTGAGACCAATGGATACATGAAGGCACCCACACATGGAGGACGGGCTCNTCGTTCGGATCATACTGTCAGATACTTGTTGAGACCAATGGATACATGAAGGCACCCACACATGGAGGACGGGCTCAAGATGAGTGAGACCAACCAACAGTCGAGATAATCAACAGATCGTGTACCAGGCGCGGAGGTATCCAATGGCAACCCAGTCCACGATAGTAGCCAGTGTTTGGGCTCCTGTGTGCCTACGAATAATTTTCCGATGCCTTTCAGTGGTGAATCTGCAATCCCAGCACCCATTATGTATGCTACCATTAACTCTGCAACAACAGCAGCTCCATTTGCAGTGTTGCCAGATCACAGTTATTCTGCCCTCGTCACGTTATATAAAACATTGATGGTCCAGCAGTATATGGATGAGATCCTGCACCCCTATCTGCTCCCATTTCTGGCAGAAATTCTAATTTTGATATTTCAGCAGGATAGCACCTGATGACACACAGCACGGGTCTCCCAGGACTGCCTTCGTCATGTCCAAACACTACTATGGCATGCTCACTCCCCTGACATGTCGCCAAATGAGCATGTGTTGGACCAGTTGAAACACCAGCTGCCACAATGACACAGTATCTGGGATTTGAAACAAAATGTCAAATAAGTATGTGCCTNGACCAGTTGAAACACCAGCTGCCACAATGACACAGTATCTGGGATTTGAAACAAAATGTCAAATAAGTATGTGCCTATCTATCTCAGGACAATATCCAGCATCTGCTGGACTCCTTGCCAGACCATGTTGCACCATGTATTGTGGCACGAGGGGGTGTGAGGCGTATTGCAGATGACTGGATAGCATACCAGAGATCCATATGTAATTTTCCTGCTGCTCTGTTTTTCTGATCATGTGTATTACTCATTTGTATCACTACCTCTATAAAGTTCCGGTACTATCCGATACATCCTTCTGTTTGTGCCATTTTATTGTCCGGCACTGTATTTTATTGTATGCACAAATTTTAAGCAAATCAGTTTTCAAAATATTGGTTTATCTCCAGTATTTTGGGTAATGGTCAAACATCGATGACTTTGCAAATAAACAGACTTCCTGAGATATGAAGAGTACCAACAAAGACAAAATTCAATTTGGCAGCTGTTCAATTGGACTGACAGAACAAGAGCACTGGAGGATGTGCTTACAAGCGTCCAGTATGGACGATACAGGTACGCTGGCAGAGCTCTAGCTATTCTGTTGTCTCTTTTAAAATATTTTGCACGTAATTTTCCAAAAAAAACATTGCATTTTATTCTTGTCTCATGCACCCGAATCCACTATTTCTATTTACTAGCATCTGTTATTTTATGAACACCTGTTGGTTCCATATACTAAAAGATAAAGCGAACTATATTTTAAGGCCTTTATTAACACAAGTGTTTATCTCTAGAAACCGATATTTCAAATATTTTTTTANAAAGCGAACTATATTTTAAGGCCTTTATTAACACAAGTGTTTATCTCTAGAAACCGATATTTCAAATATTTTTTTAATATTACAAGCTACGTGAAACTGAACTAAAAAATATTGAAAAGTAGTTTCTTGGTTAAGGAACTAAAANTTTTTTTAATATTACAAGCTACGTGAAACTGAACTAAAAAATATTGAAAAGTAGTTTCTTGGTTAAGGAACTAAAATTCGTGACTTTCTTATTAAAATCACCCCCTTTCTTTAGTAAAATAGGGACGCCATACATCATCGTAAAGTTTTTGGAAATCGGACCAACAGAAATATTTATAATGTAAACAAATGATCACATTTACATCAGCAAAAAAAATTTCATTGACTTTACACTCTCAGGCAGACGATTTATATAAAACAGTTACAAATTTTTAAATGGTAAAGTTCCCGTTCCCCTCCCCTAAAAAAATATAGGAAGGTGATGTAATTGCCAAATGTTCACAAAAGATACATTTATTTTCAAGAAATCGCTGCATTATTTAAATATGTGTTGTTTTGTCAGAGATAATTTCTAAAAACTTTGGCGAGTCATTTGAAAATATGTCATTTGAAGGTCGCGCATTTCTCTAGTTGAAGTCTTCGTATTTTGGTTACTTTATAATTTTTGCGTAATGGACCATCTGACATTTTTATCTGAACTGAAGTTCAGAATAAGCGTTTATGTATGTTTAATATATATATGTCAAATGCATATTACAAATATACCACATTATTTTAGGTGTATTTGATGTCACAAGAGGATGTGCCCACTATCAATACTAAAGTCACCACGCCCTATAACGTCGACTTGAGCAAGCGAAGGACCATGAGATTCTACATTGCTGATGTAATGAACGAACCAGAAGTCAAGGGCGTGAGCATTGAGCAGAGAAAGTGTCGGTTCCCTAAAGAAAACTACATTGATATTTACCCTTACTACAGCTACACTTCGTGCATCGTCATGTGTCACAAAAAAGCACAGCTGGAAAAATGCAACTGTACAACTCACCTCATGCCAGGAACAAGTAAGTTGGTGATTTTTGTTCTCACTAAATCTTTTCGATGCAATTGTTTCACGCTNCTCACCTCATGCCAGGAACAAGTAAGTTGGTGATTTTTGTTCTCACTAAATCTTTTCGATGCAATTGTTTCACGCTATTTTCCTCACATATCCTGTAAGAATATTATCACGTGGTCGTCCCAAGGAATTAGAATCTATACTTAGGGAAAATGAAATACTGCTTTATATTCGAAAGATGACATACAATCTTAAACATTATTTCATTTCAATTAGTTTGACCTCATGGAAAATTATGCTCAAGAAACAATACAAAAAGACAATACAGGTAAAAAAATAAAGAGTCTCCCCCAACAAAAATGTTACAATTGAATGTAATTTGGATTATGGCCACGAGTGTTGTAAGTTTCGAGATAAAAAAAAGTAGTTTCGTTTGGAAATTTGGATAATTTGTTTAGTTTTACCAACAGACACATTATAATACTCTCAACAATACATTAACAACCGGAGCGCTTTTTTGTTTTAGTTGTCGAAATATATTTTATATGAGTGAACTAAAGTGCAAAGTTGAATATGCCTAAGAAATACGTTCACAAATTATTGAATGTTGATGGTTTGTTTTGCACTCTGATGATTTCTGTATTCTGTTATATTTTAGTGATTCCTGCTGGAATGTTTGATGCNTTGATGGTTTGTTTTGCACTCTGATGATTTCTGTATTCTGTTATATTTTAGTGATTCCTGCTGGAATGTTTGATGCATCGGAATGGTTTCATTTGTTAATTTGCATATTTGTATTTCTGTTGTATTGGTTTATGTTGGTCTCTGTTGTATTATGATCATTCTCAATGGCTTGGCTAGTGTGTTGGAGTCTGACAAAGTATAAATTCCAGATTTATGTTGTATATCCCGATGTTTTCTTGGGTTCTCGTTGTAAATTATTTGTTTATGTTGTAGNTATAAATTCCAGATTTATGTTGTATATCCCGATGTTTTCTTGGGTTCTCGTTGTAAATTATTTGTTTATGTTGTAGTACGACTTTTAATTTTTGTATTTACAGCTACTATCGTTTATTATTTCCAATTTAATTTTTGCTGGTTTCTGTGTTATTACATTGTGTTGGAGTTCGTTCGATCACAACGAACTCAAATGTTTTTCATTATTGCCTCCTTTGGGTTTTTGTGAAGACTACAATGATTTCCTTTTAAATTATTTCCTTTGATTTCTATTCTATCCCGGTTGATCCTGTTGGTTAATTTTGTGATGTGATTTGATGCTTGCGGGGAGAGGAGGTGACATATTTTGGGGAAAGGGGTTTAGAATCCTATTTCGGTCTTGCGTTAATTTAATGCAATATTTTTAATTACTAGTTATGTCAACATATACGCAGTCCAATCAGCATGCATCCAAGGAATAAGCATAGAAAATTAATAATTTCTTCAGATTCTCTCTTATGTAACTAATTACTTTCACCATTTTTAGTTTGACTTGGCGTTGATGATTGTCAATCGATAGTAATCGGGTGTTAATATAATTTTTTGGTTTATTTAAATGCAATTCGCAAATGTTTATTTTCCAGAAAAACACGAATTTTGTGACCTCGCAGGACTTCGGTGTTTAGATGAGCACAAGGAAGTACTTAGGCAGCTGATTGATGTGTGGGAAAACGAGCAGCTAGGCCTTCCGTGTGATTGTCTTCAAAGTTGCGATGAATCTGACATCACCGTTTTCTACCAAAAGTCCAGCGATATTNGATTGTCTTCAAAGTTGCGATGAATCTGACATCACCGTTTTCTACCAAAAGTCCAGCGATATTCCGTAAGTATAAACGTTGCCAGTACTTTAAAATATTTTACGTCGGTGACCCAGTTTTATGTCTGCAAAAGGACTGCCATCACTGACACAGTATCTGTCTTTTCATGAGACACTTATGTTTAAGTTAGGTTAGAAAAGTTTTAGACTATGTCTGGGCTCGAGAACAATGTGGACTGTATTTTAACGAAAACATTTCGAGTGGCGACTTACCGATACGTAAACAAAGCTGAACTTGTATAGTACATTCTGGCAACGCCGCTCCAGTGCAGATGGCACCACTATCGACAGTGTTGCCACGATATGGCGGGAAATTTAAACTAGTTCAAACTGACCCATGGCCCAAACATCCCGCCCGCCTTCAAGGGTTCACACTTCAACAATAATCAGTCCCGTTAACAGTATACAATGTATGAAACAAAACAATCGATATTTACACAATCAGGTTTTATATACACATATGGATCACCTGGTCGTGCACTAGCTGAGGGGAAGAGGACACAACTTAACAGCTGGCCTGGTGAAGGTGNTGCCACGATATGGCGGGAAATTTAAACTAGTTCAAACTGACCCATGGCCCAAACATCCCGCCCGCCTTCAAGGGTCCACACTTCAACAACAATCAGTCCCGTTAACAGTATACAATGTATGAAACAGAACAATCGATATTTACGCAATCAGGTTTTATGTNTTATATACACATATGGATCACCTGGTCGTGCACTAGCTGAGGGGAAGAGGACACAACTTAACAGCTGGCCTGGTGAAGGTGCCTTGCTGGGTACGAACTTCAGCGATGCGCACATCACCGTCTACCCCAGGGTGGATCTTTACTATTATGCCAAGCTTCCAACACAAGGGGGGCAAGTTTTGGTCTTTTACCAAAACCAGGCTGCCTTCAGGTATGTTGTCTTCGCCACTGGTTCACTTAACCTTGGGCTGAAGTTGATGAAAGTACTCCACATACCACCACTTCCAAAACGGTGGTTCTTTTGTAGGAGTGACCACCTTGTCAACCTGTTGACTGGAGTTGACAATGTGTCCAGTTCAGGTAATATCTGGGCTGGACCTATTGTAATAAAGTGACTGGGAGTTAGTACAGAGAAGTCATTAGGATCACTCGGCAATGGGCACAGAGGTCTTGGATTTAGCGTTGCCTCAATATGGGTTAAAACAGTGCTCAACTCTTCATATTTCAGCGACTGGGTTCTCACAACTTTCTTGAGAATGAAAACTTGACAGATTTGATACCTGCCTCCCAAAGTCCACCGAAGTGAGAAGCTGCTGGAGGGTTGAAGTGCCAGGTAATCTTATTCTCTGCTTAACTGTCTACAATCTGCTTACAAGTGCCACTATCAGCAAGAAATTTTTTCACTTCTTCCATCTGATGACTGGCTTAAACAAAGTTGGAGCCACATTNTCAGGTAATATCTGGGCTGGACCTATTGTAATAAAGTGACTGGGAGTTAGTACAGAGAAGTCATTAGGATCACTCGGCAATGGGCACAGAGGTCTTGGATTTAGCGTTGCCTCAATATGGGTTAAAACAGTGCTCAACTCTTCATATTTCAGCGACTGGGTTCTCACAACTTTCTTGAGAATGAACATTTGACAGATTTGATACCTGCCTCCCAAAGTCCACCGAAGTGAGAAGCTGCTGGAGGGTTGAAGTGCCAGGTAATCTNCAGATTTGATACCTGCCTCCCAAAGTCCACCGAAGTGAGAAGCTGCTGGAGGGTTGAAGTGCCAGGTAATCTTATGCTCTGCTTAACTGTCTACAATCTGCTTGCAAGTGCCACTATCAGCAAGAAATTTTTTCACTTCTTCCATCTGATGACTGGCTTAAACAAAGTTGGAGCCACATTNCAAGTGCCACTATCAGCAAGAAATTTTTTCACTTCTTCCATCTGATGACTGGCTTAAACAAAGTTGGAGCCACATTCACTGTAAATGTTGTCACATTGTCCACATCGAGCGACGAACCTCATAAAGGCTAGCAGAAATACTTATGTTCATAAATTTGAAACACGCTCTAGATGTATGGCCTTTGTTGCAAAACAAATATACAGGCATACGTATGCCTACAACGCACAAGGCTTTCTGAGTCTAGCGATGGTGATGGAGATGGGACCTCTATAGTCAACTCCAGTGTTCATAAACAGCTTGGCCTGGCGCACCCTTTCAGCTGGAAGACATCCCATGATAGGTGTGATGGGTTTGGGATGGGTTTGAAAGCAAAGTATACATTTATGAAGGCATCTGCAAATGAGATTCCTGGCGCCAAGTACCCAAAATTCTCTTTGAAGCAGCACTGCAGCATCTGGATCCTGGGTGCAAAAACCTTAAATGAAGCTCATCAATCAGCATCACTGCAAGACGACAATTTTCGGGAGAAGGATTGGGTGTTTCTTTTTTACTTGCAATTAAGCCCTATTCAGTCGACCACCTACCCTCAGGATGCCTTCAGAATCTACAAAAGATCCAACATCTCGATGGATGGAAAACATGGTTGGTGCCTGGCAATACGAGCAAACTATTCAGCGAATTCTATTTTCGATATCTTGATTAGGATACACAGGGTCCTTTGCATCTCATAAAACTTAACTGGACCTGTTGTAGGGGGCCTGCCTGCACAAACTGCCTGTCTAAATCTGCAACACAATGTGACTATTCGNACTTAACTGGACCTGTTGTAGGGGGCCTGCCTGCACAAACTGCCTGTCTAAATCTGCAACACAATGTGACTATTCGTTGTACCTTATTTAATTTTGACTATGTTTCCATTAAGTCTAGGAACGGTGATTGTGTCAAGGTGGCCTGCAGCACAATAGTTCGATGCTCTTCATTGCAAGTGGGGCTAGTATCATGAAGTGTACTCAGTGGCCAATGCTTCTTATCTTAACAGATCCAGGCAGGTCTTGGCTATCAAAGGGGATACTCGAGAATATGTGCAGGAGTGAGGCCACTAGAGGCACAATCTGCTGGATNACTGAACTGGACCTGTTGTAGGGGGCCTGCCTGCACAAACTGCCTGTCTAAATCTGCAACACAATGTGACTATTCTTTGTACCTTATTTAATTTTGACTATGTTTCCATTAAGTCTAGGAACGGTGATTGTGTCAAGGTGGCCTGCAGCACAATAGTTCGATGCTCTTCATTGCAAGTGGGGCTAGTATCATGAAGTGTACTCAGTGGCCAATGCTTCTTATCTTAACAGATCCAAGCAGGTCTTGGCTATCAAAGGGGATACTCGAGAATATGTGCAGGAGTGAGGCCACTAGAGGCACAATCTGCTGGATNGCAGGTCTTGGCTATCAAAGGGGATACTCGAGAATATGTGCAGGAGTGAGGCCACTAGAGGCACAATCTGCTGGATTATGTTTACTCGGAACATGATGCCACCAATCGATAGAGGTGCAGCTCTAAATTTAATTTACTCGGTTACCAACAAAGGTTTTCCACACATGTGGTGAAGCCCTAATCCACGAAAGTGCAACTGAAGTGTCAGTCTAAGCATATGTCTCTTCCGAGAACAACATTTATGAGTACTTATCCAACATTAAGCGCAAGTACCGAGCCAGAAATACAGCAGCACAGAGCTCANACAACATTTATGAGTACTTATCCAACATTAAGCGCAAGTACCGAGCCAAAAATACAGCAGCACAGAGCTCGAGGCAAAGAAGTGTTGCTCTTTTGAGAAGAGCCACCTTAGATTTAGCAAGCAGGAGAGGTGTGGTGACCACACTCGAGCAACACACTTGTCGAAGATACACTACAGCTGCATACTACTTCTCTGAGATGTCAGAGAAGCCATGCAATTCAAAGGTGGAGTCTGCACTGCTAAGGGTGATATAGCGAGGAATGGTCATATTGGAACAGCAAGACAACTCATTTCGAATGGTTTCCCACTTGTCAATGTTTTTGGGAGAAGCCAGGCAGTCCCAATCAACTTTTACTAGCTACAGCTGTTGTATCAAATGTTTCGCTAAGAGTGTCAATGGCAACAACCACCCCAGTGGATAAAAAAACNTACTAGCTACAGCTGTTGTATCAAATGTTTCGCTAAGAGTGTCAATGGCAACAACCACCCCAGTGGATAAAAAAACCCTGGTTATGTCCGAAAAGATTCCACATTGTGTCAGAACCAGGTATCTCGGTTGAATATCATAACAGANAAAAAAACCCTGGTTATGTCCGAAAAGATTCCACATTGTGTCAGAACCAGGTATCTCGGTTGAATATCATAACAGAAAGTGTCTGTGATGGGATCCATTGCAGCCCTAGAACTTTAACATATTGGTCTTCCACTGAACTGTGGCAAGGAGATCTTGGGAAGTGATACATTTACCTTCCGTGTGCTGGTAGCTACTACCTGCGTTGCCTCCTACTTGCTCGCAAGAGATTCTACCAGTGCCATAATATCATAGCATTGATCTTCAACGTTCAGCATGCCGGCTGCACGTGCGTCTTTGTCGAAGCCTGTTAGTTGTTCATCTGGCATTTCTACAATAATGTAATATCATTCAAAGTTACCTTTTTTTTCGGCAAATCTCGCACGGTTGCATGGAATAAATTATTTTCGGAGGGTTCTGTACCAACACACTTGGTGAAGTCAAGCGCGAGCTTGGGGCTTTCTTCGGCCAATCGCAGACGCAGTATTGCTGCTTGAGCATCGCCCATGATTAAAGTTGCTGCGATGCGCGATANCTTTCTTCGGCCAATCGCAGACGCAGTATTGCTGCTTGAGCATCGCCCATGATTAAAGTTGCTGCGATGCGCGATAACATGTCCACAAACTAAAACTCGCAACACAATAATTGTGTGTTTGGTGTACACAGCGCAGCAAAGAGAAAGGGATGGAAGACACCTGGTGGGAAAACATACATAACCTAACAATAACACGTGNACACAGCGCAGCAAAGAGAAAGGGATGGAAGACACCTGGTGGGAAAACATACATAACCTAACAATAACACGTGATCGTGGCACCAATCTTCTAACTGTAAAGGTTCGATGGCATCATGTGATAAGAATGTACTATTCACGTAAGGAGTGAAATACGAATAAATAAATAAACACATAACGAAATCCAGGACAAAGGAACTGGCGAATCCAAGTAATGCACGAAACGAACAAAGAAAATAACCTTCACGCGCGCACAAATACGCTATCCCCGGTCGACAAACTGCGGTTATGTTCACTGTTTGTCATGATAAACAACCCGAGTGTGATACTTGGCTTCACCCTCATCGGCTCTCATTACCTCGATGTTAAGAGCCACCCAAATCTCCTCACTCACTTAACGAAATCCCGGGCTCGAATGCTAAGTGTGTTATAGATGTGGCNAGCCACCCAAATCTCCTCACTCACTTAACGAAATCCCGGGCTCGAATGCTAAGTGTGTTATAGATGTGGCCTTTTTAAAGTAGAATAAGTAGACCTCGGAAAGTTCAAAGAAATAAAGTTAAAATAAATAGACAGTGAAACCTGCACGNTTTTAAAGTAGAATAAGTAGACCTCGGAAAGTTCAAAGAAATAAAGTTAAAATAAATAGACAGTGAAACCTGCACGCACATCAGAGGTCTCATCAAAGAATAGCACACAGGTTCCCCATGCTCCGTGTTACTAGTTTTGAGTTTCGGATTTTTGTAATTTGTAACTGGCGTTTTTTAATGGTTTAGTCGAAACACCACGCCATTCAACTGTCTAGCATGGCATACTACTATTTGTTGTTTCCCATGACTTTGTTAATAAGTGGTAACTGCAATATCATGATTTCAAAACTAAAACTTCAGTAAGTCTTAAAACAAACAGTATTTATTCCCGAAAGTTTTAGAGGCAGTTTCAAAATTAAAATTAACAAAATAAAATTAGGGCATGAAATTGTTCCTAAACAAAACTTGTGCAATTATAAAATACCTATTTTAAGACTATTTCAACGACTTGCTTTATGAAATAGATATTGTGAATACGATACAAATTTTTCTATTCCAGTAACATTGTTTGTGTATATTTAACATTTCTAACAAGTGGTGATTTTGTATTTGGTAGTTTGTAAGCTCCGAAGTTGACAAAACGTAAAACATAAATTGCAAAAATACGCCATAAATTTCTGAAATGAAGCTAAATTGTAAGAGACGTAAATTTCTCGAAAACTTTTNATAAATTGCAAAAATACGCCATAAATTTCTGAAATGAAGCTAAATTGTAAGAGACGTAAATTTCTCGAAAACTTTTCACCTAAGAGCGTTCCGAGAATATTGCTTTTTTGTTAATTTACACGTGCTGAATTATAAGATATCTTTAAAAANTTTCACCTAAGAGCGTTCCGAGAATATTGCTTTTTTGTTAATTTACACGTGCTGAATTATAAGATATCTTTAAAAATCGCGTACATCTTAGGATTACAAAGTTTTCTCCAAAAATAAAGATGCCAATCTCCATTTTCACAACAGAGGTGTGAAATTGCCAACCGCGTTTACAGAGATGTAAGATCTCCGTTCTACAAAATACCATTCCCTGATTTGTTCCTTAATCGCAAGCAGTTTCTGATATTTTGAACGAAAAGCATTTTGAAATTCGATATTTCGAGATGCACAACTCCCTTAATAAGGGAAACGTGATAACGTTTTCGACTTACTTTTTCATAAGGAATAACCTGCCAGAGTTTGTCGGAGTGGAGTGGAGAGATTTGATGAAGGTGAAGCGAGGTGCGTATGGAGTAGCGCCAGAATGCAAAGGTGGGGGAAACGGGAGATCTCCGAGAAAACCCGCCGACCAGCGACATCGTCCGGCACGATTCCCACGTACGAAAATCCGGGAGCGACCCCGCCGGGAATCGAGCCCGGTTAACCTCGGTGTGATTCGAGTAGTCTGACCACGACACCACCGCGGCTCCGTGTTTGTCAATGTTTTAAAAAAAAAACATCCGGTTTAATTTTTAGTAAAAATATCAAAAGTGAACAAAATAAATACATAAGGGGCTACAGCTCAAAATAATTGTCTGTCTCGCCAGAATATCATGTGAATATTTTCTCGGAGATTTTATGTAGTTCGTCCATATTTCAATTTTAACTCTTTACATAAAATTTAAATTCAAATAACTAAAAGTAAAATACCTACTGCAGGTAAAACCTTACTCAGATTTCAAACAAATTGCAGACAGTCATTCCTCTGACTTCAAGAAACATTTTGAAGGAAACTAAACTACGTACTGAAATAACTTTTTGAAATTTGTATTGATCAAGACTTATTATATTTACGATAAAAATAACATGAATATTATTCTTATATGATTGGGTAATTTTTATCGAGTTCCTATTGACATCATAACACGAAATCACAAAATATCTTAATAATATATCAAAAAATTTGGCTCTTGAATTACCTTAAGACCACATGTATATTAAATGTAAGGTATATAATCGTATTCATTAACTAAATAGTGTGATTGTTTATTTTGTTTTCCAGGAATGGAAATGGTTTCGGTGAGGTTGAAATAATTATGGATCACTTGCCAAGTGAGAGATTTATTCGTAAAGTTGTGCGGGACAAGTTGGACATGGTTGGTGAGTATCATAACATAACCACTGCAAAAGAGTTGCAGTGTGACGTTGATGTCTTGTCTTTGAACCCTGCTGTAGAAAAGGGTGGAACAGAACAGGTGACGAGAAAGAATCTTCTTCTGTCCTATAGTGCCCTGCTTGATCTCGTTCAAAAGATTTCTTTTCTGGATATTATCTATATCCTCTGTTTTAAAAACCCGAGCAACGAAATCATGAAAACGTTAAATACTAACAAAAGACAGTCTAGACAGATGAATAGTTAGTATGATGTACGAGTGCTTCCAGCAGACTAACATCAGAGATGAATAAATAATGATACTGAATAGTAAACGTCGTGTATTATGTTACAAGTCTCTTAATAATGTCCATTTTGAACCATACTTCTTCTATTACATTGATCACGAGTACTTTATCAAGGCTACTCACTTGTCTGGTATATTTCTAGCTATTTTGTAATATTTAATATTAACTGTCACAGCGCCACTTTCGGGTTGTAGCTATTCCCATTGTTGGCATTATGTTCTTTAAACAATTTTGGCTTAACTTAAAAATATAGGCCTAACTAAACAATAAATACCAATTACCAGCCATTGCATTCCCAACATTGACACAACATATAACATATAACCAACTTAACATATTGCAAAGAAACGATCTCATATTTGGGGGAAAAAATTCGTATTTTACAAAATGCATGAAAGGGCGTATTGTTTGAAATACTTCTTAGTCTGCCAAAATTAATGTTTTTATGTGTAAAACTTGTTTCATATTAATGGTTGCATAATGTTGACCGAATCGAAGTATACATACCAAATGCTGGCATTATGTTTTCCAACAATCAACGAATACATGCCCAATGGAATTAATTTTAAATAAGTCCAGGTTTATGCGTTATAAAACCGTATATATTAAGAAAACATGCTAACTTATTAGTTTATTTTGTTAGAAACATAGTAATTTCCATTGCTGGTTTGATATTGATTACACGATGTTGGCCCAACTTAATATTAAGTACCAATTACAAACCATTATGTTCTCAACATTGACACAATATATAACCAACTAAACATTTATCAAGGAGAAAGAATCTCAGGTATTGAAAAACATTCTTAGTTTATAAAATACAAGAATGGACATTGCTGACAATCAAAATGTTTGTTCTATAACATAACATAAAATGTCGGTTATACAACGTTGGCCCAACAGAAAAAATACATACCAATTACCAGCAGAGTGTTTACCACCTTGAAACCAAACATATTAATGTTTTAAAAAATTACTCTTGCTATATGATCTGACATTCTCTGATGATATGCCATTATTGTNAACCAAACATATTAATGTTTTAAAAAATTACTCTTGCTATATGATCTGACATTCTCTGATGATATGCCATTATTGTCATAGGGGTGCTAAGTAATCTCATTACAATTCCGTGGTAGCAAATTTTTTATGGCATATTATGTTGGGCTGACGTTGTATTAANAAGTAATCTCATTACAATTCCGTGGTAGCAAATTTTTTATGGCATATTATGTTGGGCTGACGTTGTATTAATGTGTGTGTTCCAGCCCAATATATAGCCAACCTTTCCAAACAAATGCCAACCGTCGGGTCAACATAGGCTGCTGCTGGGGGCATAACCTTCGCGATACACGGAGATCGATCGGAGCAGGATCTACTGGGCACACATCCCTCTCTACAGCATCCCAGATGTGTCGAATGACCTTGGGGCACATGCAAGTAACCTCAAGTCCGTGGAGTGTTAATCCAACCCTTCGGTCACAGTNATGTGTCGAATGACCTTGGGGCACATGCAAGTAACCTCAAGTCCGTGGAGTGTTAATCCAACCCTTCGGTCACAGTACGGTAGTGGTGGGCAGGGGTGCATTGTCTTGTTGTAGGTGCAGGTCTCCTGCAGAGTGCTGTAGCCGAATAAATGGGAGCACATGAGCTGCCAGCAGGTCCCTGTATCNTGTAGGTGCAGGTCTCCTGCAGAGTGCTGTAGCCGAATAAATGGGAGCACATGAGCTGCCAGCAGGTCCCTGTATCGTCCGCCGGTGAGGGGTGATGGCACGTGTTCCAGTGGACCTATTTCATCCCACGTAAACAATCTCCATACGAGGATCCCACCATAACCGGCGTGAACTGTGCCCTGCTGACACGAGGGATTCACTGCTTTGTGTGCTTGGTGACGCATTCGCACCCTCCCATCGACATGTACCAGCATTTACCTCGACTCATCCATCCAGTCGACCTTTTCCTCATGCGTCGAGGGTCCACTGGCACTGTCTACCCCGCTCGCGTTAATAGTCGAGTCTTGTGACGCGTTGTGAGCAGAGGCAACCTTGTGGGACGGCGGCTTCTATATCCCATAGTGAGAAGATGGTTCTTGATGATATGGCTGCTCGCAAATTGTTATGGTCCAGTATTGAACTGGTGAAATAACTGTTGCACTGTGGTCTGTCTTTCCTGGCGGGTCGTTTTACCCGAATACACGAACTCACGATACACTCTTGACACAGTGACCCGTGGAAATCCCATCACCTGCAGGACTTCGGAGGTGGAGTGCCCCATATATCTGGTCCCAACGATCTGACCACGATAGAATTCGCTAACTCTTGTTTCTTCCTATTGTGACTCGAATGTTACAAAGATGGCCAGTATAAAGTCAGTCATGCATGGCTGGGCACTATTCCATTTTACGGAACAGACACAATGCCATTTCGCCAAGACGACAGGTTTATCTCATTCGACTGCTCTTTAGTTTCTATATATAGTTTTACATGCAAGCCCAGACAGTAGCACAAAAGACAGTTATTTTTATATTACGTTTTCCATTTACAGCATTTAGACGGTTTTCATATGGTAGTTGTCCCTATATTAGCAGTCTAAAGTCATGGGTACACAAATTTAATTTATACAGCCATATCTTTNTTCATATGGTAGTTGTCCCTATATTAGCAGTCTAAAGTCATGGGTACACAAATTTAATTTATACAGCCATATCTTTCTTCTCGCTAAAAGTGGATAATAAGCAGTGAACAGTTTATAAACAATTATTCATTATTATCACTTACCTCGTGGGATACCGCCCCATTGTAGATGAGAATGACGACCCATAGTTTATTCAACATCCCCGAAGTATGAAGTGGGACGTGACCCTGAGCTGTAAAAGCGACGCATAAGGATAGGAAGAACTGTGGCACACAAGCAGCATCCGTCACGTTTCCCAGGAGCGTAGATCTGGGTGAATCAAGCCCGCATCGCCGTGGTGGAAGGCCGGGCGCTGGCCACGAGACCACCGCGGCCCCACATTTCATTCTGAGACATTTATAATCCGTCTCTTTGTTTCAGTGTCGACGGGTAGCACCATCGGCTTGTTCCTGGGCGCCAGCCTCCTGAGCCTGGTGGAGTTCATACATTACTTCGTGCTGCCGTGTTTCGAACGTAAGAAACCGGACAGTCCTCCCCAAAATGAGCAGCCCCAGCCTCTGGTCATCACTCATCGCAGGTTCGCTCGTTTGGAGCATGAACTGGCAAAAAGAAAGAACCAGCGGCCTAAGATAAGCAACATCAACATCATCCACGTAAAATAAACGATAATAGAACGAAGCACTTTGAGACCTACTTTTGCAGGCAACTGCTGCAATTTTAATTTTTTTTTNTAAAATAAACGATAATAGAACGAAGCACTTTGAGACCTACTTTTGCAGGCAACTGCTGCAATTTTAATTTTTTTTACCCTAAATGTGCTGTATTTTTTTTGTAGTAACGAAATTTCTGTAGACGTTCTTCAAGAACTACCTTGNTTTTTTTTACCCTAAATGTGCTGTATTTTTTTTGTAGTAACGAAATTTCTGTAGACGTTCTTCAAGAACTACCTTGATTTCTTCTACTGTGAAGGTAATTATTGTAAGTAAAGCTACAACACAATCTCTTAACTAATGTAATTAATACAAGCACAAAAAGTTGAATACTTTTATTGATTATTTTTTAACGAAGCTGGGTAAATAAACTCTATCGCTTGCTCTAAATAATAATAAATTAAAATGTACAAAACTCTGGTTGGAAGAAAGGAGATCCCCTAACGAAACGCAAGGAGAGAAGGAGGAAACGATATCACAGAAAATCACATGTATGTCATAAAAGGTGAGACGTAAGGAGGAAGAATGGAAAAAGGTGATATGGAAAAGAGAGCAGAACTGAAAGCTGAAGGGACTGTCAATGAATATACGAACAGTTTCAGAGACTTTATAAGAGGGCGATAGTAACAGAAACAGGACTGGATAAAGGAACAAGTGTTAGGAAGAGAAATGTTTTAAGATCATAGAGAATGGAAACAGGAGAGCAAGCACATACTGAATGTGGAAATAAATGGGGAAGAGGGTTGTGCTGAATATCATTAAGGCTAAGGACGAAACAATAATTATTGTTCGTACTTAGGTAGTATGAAAATTNAGAGGGTTGTGCTGAATATCATTAAGGCTAAGGACGAAACAATAATTATTGTTCGTACTTAGGTAGTATGAAAATTAATAGTATCAAGGATGCTACTGAAGACTGTAAGAAAGGAGGGTTCGTAAATAATAGGAAACAATGGAAATAGTGTAACAAAATGAGAGCGTACTGCAAGGTATAGCTGTTTTCACGCACTAAAAACCTCAGAGTGGAAAGGACGCAAGCTAGAGAAAAATTAGTGGTGACTCATTGAGGCAAGAAGTGAAATGTACTCGTTGCTTCAATTAGGAGAGGAGACCTNCTAGAGAAAAATTAGTGGTGACTCATTGAGGCAAGAAGTGAAATGTACTCGTTGCTTCAATTAGGAGAGGAGACCTATGTAAGGGTTGTGAGAAATAAGTTCGAAGTAATTTAATTCCTCACTAGCATTGCGAAGAGGATGATACTTTGTAAGTTCGGTTAAAAAAAAAGAAAAAAAAACCTGTGGCTTATGTAAAGCAGCAGCTTTATGCACTATATATTCATGTGGAAAAGACCACCAAGAATTCAGATTTGTCTGATTTCATCTTATCCCCTGGATTAAGTGAATGTAGGCATAGTATATGACACCGGAAATATTTAAGACCAGCAGTGTGGTTGCGTTGAATAATGTATTANTAAGTGAATGTAGGCATAGTATATGACACCGGAAATATTTAAGACCAGCAGTGTGGTTGCGTTGAATAATGTATTAAAATCATAATTTAAATAATTTGTTATTTTTAGGCTTATATTAAAAGGATCCATTACCCACTGTCTTCCCTCTTACTGCTAGAAATAATTGTGGAAACGGGTCATCAATATAAAAAAAAAAAAAGAAATTGAAAATCCGAAAGCACTGGATATTTGGGCGGAGAAGGTGATATAAAAAGGAAGTAAAAAAGAATGGACATATGTTATACTCTGTAGTGTAATTTAGACAATGAAGAATTTTGTAATTAATCGAAACTCTGTCAGGTGTTGTAAGTATAAATACATGAGATATAACCAATAAAGGCAGTCGAGCCCTATTACGAAAAACTGCGGGAGGTAGAGTAAGGTAGAGTAGGAAAATTAGCTCCTACTGGAATGGCAACGAATAGTAGGGCGCTTCAAGTGAAGTTTGNGTAGAGTAAGGTAGAGTAGGAAAATTAGCTCCTACTGGAATGGCAACGAATAGTAGGGCGCTTCAAGTGAAGTTTGATATAAGAAAATGAGTGGAAACGTGTGCAGATGAAAGAATAAAAGTCGGATAAACTAACTGAAAATTGTAACGATAAGCAGATACAGACAGGCATAGGCATGGGGAAGTATGCTGGGAAAGTTGGTGGAGCAGTTGGATGGCATGGGAAAGAGCAATGGGTGGTGGTAGCAGATCGTGTGGATCTCTCCAAACTTAACCGGATAGCATGTCTAATAAAACAGGGTGAATACCACAAATGGTGATTGCGGCGAACGATAAAGGTAACTGTGCGAACCGTGAGAAAAGCAGTAATAAGTTCAGCAGCGCTGATCAAATATGTCGCCACAGCATCACTGTGAATAAGCTGTANGTGAGAAAAGCAGTAATAAGTTCAGCAGCGCTGATCAAATATGTCGCCACAGCATCACTGTGAATAAGCTGTACACATAACTGACAGAGAGAAGGAAGTGTATCAGTTTGGGGAGGAGACAATGCGAGGCGTGTTTTTGGCGACGTCTGTAAAAAAAGTTATAACTAAAGGCATGATAAAGTTACCGATGCGTGAAAAGGCGCTACAAAGAATAATTGAAATGAACAATGTATATAATTATGATCCATGTAAGTTAGTCAGAGGAGGAGGGAGTTTATTATGATAGACCATCGTGACATACAAGTAAAAAGGAAATGTAGAATGTTACGCACAAAGGAGAAGAGAAATTAGAACAGTGCTGCAGGGAGAAATGTGAGGAGATAGGGATATAGGTTATGAAAGATAAAAGCAGCCTGCAGAGGTGTANGAACAGTGCTGCAGGGAGAAATGTGAGGAGATAGGGATATAGGTTATGAAAGATAAAAGCAGCCTGCAGAGGTGTATCTACAACACAATATGACATATAACGCAAATGGACTAGACTGTGCAGCTATTAAAGAAAAGGGAAGGGTAAACGTGAAAAGGACAGGAAGCAATGAAAAAGACAATGTATCAATAGCATGTTTACTATNAAAGAAAAGGGAAGGGTAAACGTGAAAAGGACAGGAAGCAATGAAAAAGACAATGTATCAATAGCATGTTTACTATTTATAATTTTAGCAGAAAGGTGATTAGTGATAACTCCAGAAATATTTAATGGTAGTAGAGAGAATGTATACCATTACTGATGCCATAAACTCAATAGTTAAAGAAGGATGTTTTGACCTTTGGTAATACACTGAAGAGCCAAAAGAAACTGGCATAGGCGTTCGTATGTAAATAACAGAGGTATGGAACCAATCCGAGTAACGCGATGCANAGAGCCAAAAGAAACTGGCATAGGCGTTCGTATGTAAATAACAGAGGTATGGAACCAATCCGAGTAACGCGATGCAGTCGGCAGCTAGATCGATTACTGCTGCTACAATGGCAGGTTATCAAGATTTAAGTGAGTTTGAACATGGTGTTATAGTCGGCGCACGAGAAATGGGACATAGCATCTCCGAGGTAGCGATAAAATTTGGATTTTCGCGTATGACCATTTTACGAGTGTACCGTGAATATCGGGAATCCGGTAAAACATCAAATCTTCGACATCGCTGAGGCCGGAAAAAGATCGTGAACTAACGGGACAAACGACGACTAACGGTAATCATTAAACGTGACAGACGTGCAACCCTTTCTCAAACTGGCGTAGATTTCAATGCCTCCTGCATATCTTCAGACATTAGTCGAGTCCATGCCACGTCGTCATGCGGCACTTCTGCGTGCTCGCGGGGGCCCTCCCTACACGATATGAGGCAGGTGTACCGGTTTTTTTTNCGTCGTCATGCGGCACTTCTGCGTGCTCGCGGGGGCCCTCCCTACACGATATGAGGCAGGTGTACCGGTTTTTTTTGGCTCTTCAGTGTATTTATTATGCCATTTCTAGGAGAACCAAGGAAATTGTGATGATTTACTGTACACAGCAATTATAGAAACCCAAAATTTTGTTTAATTGTTGGTATAGGNAACCAAGGAAATTGTGATGATTTACTGTACACAGCAATTATAGAAACCCAAAATTTTGTTTAATTGTTGGTATAGGCCATTCAAGGTTACTTCACACATTTCTAAAGCTCTGCTAAAGTTCTATTTTTGGTAACCGATTACGTATACCTCCGCTTCTTGTAAACATAAACACTGTCATGTGACTTCTATGTTTTAACTGCCAAATGCTTTATTTACTGTTTTCAGCTGTGCAAACAATTCTGTTTAATTTCTAAATCCATTTCGTTCGTATATTCACAAATTAGGCCTATAACCATACTTAGGTCATCTTTATGACTTTTTTTAACAATGTCTAGTTTGATGACAGTTTTACGGTTATTATTTGACATTGTTAACGCATTTTTCATACATGACAGAGCACATTACATATAATACATGTTATTACTTTGCCGCGACTGAGTTTAACCCTGTTACAACTGTGGAGGAAATAACTGTAGTATTTAACCTCTTGGAGCAACCAGTCCAACGAAAAAGACAGTAAATTCACGCACGCAACTCGTGGCGCTTATTTTTTGTACGTAGCAGCGACAAACTTAAAAAAAATAGTGATGTACATGAACACAAATAAGCCTACCGTAACTTTTATTCCGGTCATGTGTCTTTCCATATGTACTTAGTTTTTACTGGGTTTATTTAATTATTTATTTAAAATGTTCTGGCTGGGCTTTGTATTTTGTTGGGATTGTGGCAAACATTTAAATCACATAAACACGTTACACAATTGTGTTTCAAACCCCAAGGGCAAAGTTACAAAGTTGTGATAAATAAAAAGACATGACATTCAAATAATTAATTTGGTCCTAAAAACAGTTTAACGTTAAAACGTATAAATTTCGCACACCCTGTATTTGCAGTCACACGCGCTGGGCCAGCGTAACGTAAAGGCAACAATAATACTCTCGTATGTAGCTGTAATGACCAACGTTAAAGTACATTTATTCCTGCTGTGGAAATGCAGATTTATCACAACATCGTAAACTTGCCTAGGTAGGTTTATAAACACAATGTGCACAAACTTGATGCGGTAATTTTAAGTATATTTCGCAAGAAGAAAAATTAATATTTCATTAGGCCACAAGCAACACACATGTCATGTCACCAGTCGCCCCTTCTGCCGACGTCAGATTTCTAACTGTCCCGCCATTACATTTAAATATATTATAATAAGTATTTAAAAAATTAAAATCTCGTTCCAGTTTTAAATTAAAAATTCAAAAATCATTATTTTTGGTGTAATAAGTATGCAATATGCTAAAATTGAAAACACGTATAATTTTTCTGCTACTAGTAGGGGTGCGAAATTTCCCGAGAGAGACAGCGACAAGCTCCGCCTATTCAAGTTTCTTCGTCGGACGAAAAAAAACACCATGTCACTAGGACCTGCACAGCGTAATTTGTACTGATATTTTTAACGGTAATAATGAAACGTGTTTCCACCAGTGCTACGTAAAAACTTAAACATTTCAATAGGCAACATTTAATTTACAGATAGCATACAAAAAAACTGGGTCAAAACAAAATTTTTACTGTAAACTATTTCTTACTAGCCGTTGCCAATACATCGCTACTCTCACTGTTTCCATATTTAAAACGAAATAAATATTACAGGAGTATAGTGGACACTAAGTTAAAGTTTCATTTATTCAATAATACAATACCGTACTTTAAAGTTAATCATGGTGTTATATAGTTGTGGTATTCAAGTTATTCAAAATAAAGGTTGACATGTTACTCCTAGAGCGATTTTTCAAAGGTTTGTTTCAAAACACCCGAAGAATTTGCGAGTGGACTATTTAGTTCGTCTGCGGATTTATATTCTGATTTCATTGTCAAGTACCACGTTAAACTAAAAGACTTTTCCCCAGAACAGCCAATATTAGAATTAATCAATTTTCAGTATACCAATTACGTACTGAAACAAGATGTGTTATTCGATGTGCTGTGTGCAGGGATTGATGAGTAAATTAAGAATTCATGGAATCAATTTCCTTGTAGAGTCTGTCTCATATAAGTTGGCGAGATTTTGACAGTTAGTGAGCGGCAATTGACGTATACGAAACAATCAAAGTGTTATTTACAAAATCCTGTATCAGCTGAT
Source organism: Clitarchus hookeri (assembly GCA_002778355.1). Classification (NCBI taxonomy): domain Eukaryota; kingdom Metazoa; phylum Arthropoda; class Insecta; order Phasmatodea; family Phasmatidae; genus Clitarchus; species Clitarchus hookeri. The sequence continues at coordinate 98,296 of NQII01005960.1, forward strand.
GCACGAACAAATATTACGTTGGCTATTCTGAGTGCGCTGACAACGATCATCAGACAAGCAGAAAATACGCGATAAGAAACAGTTCCTAGATTAGTTGATACATTTTATTTTACGTGGTCACAAAGCAGTGGTTGTTAGTGTTACAAACTAAACTTCGTGATAAAGTAGTTATGTATAGGTNTCACAAAGCAGTGGTTGTTAGTGTTACAAACTAAACTTCGTGATAAAGTAGTTATGTATAGGTGTTCAAAAAAAAATTCCACAATAAAACGATCCGTATCCAAATGAAACGCAACTTCAAAACCTTTTTCACGTCGTATNAATTCCACAATAAAACGATCCGTATCCAAATGAAACGCAACTTCAAAACCTTTTTCACGTCGTATCCCCCTCTCCTTTAATGCTTTCCAAACGTTCTTGATATTAATTCCAAAAGCATACAGAAATATTGCATAATATTGTTAAATTATTTTTTCTAATAATTTGATGAAATATATTTCAAATTCGTGTCGTTCCGAGCCAGTAATAGAAAAAAAGTCAAATTTTAAAAAGACGTGATGAAGAGGCAGGTGCCAACGCTACCTGTTGAGCAATTCAAATAACTCGCATGTCGCCCTGTCATGCCATGCGTGCCATCTATCATCTCTTTCTCACAACACTACCAGCCAGAAAAGAATAGCTTTCGTGTTTAATAGCCTATATAACAGATACCAATAGTTTTATCTTTCCGCGAGCTCTGCATAATTTTTAAAGTGTGCAGCGATTTTTATTATTAGTAATTTCTATTGGGCCGGTAATCGTTCGTCTACATCCAATAATCGCCATGTTGTTGTCCCGAAAACCCATTTAATTGTTTCCGTGTTGTTACTATATTGTACTAATAAAACGAAGAAAGTGGGACGCGCGTGAATAGTTTTTAAGCAATTCTTACGTTTTTCCATGCCTCACATTTCCAACTCGAACTGTTTAGTATCAGTAAAAGCAGAATTCCTGCTTTGCATTTAATAGTCATCGTTGAGTTGTTGGCGAATAAAAGCGCGTTGTTAATAAAGTTTCCCGAATTACTTTCAGTTCCAGTTATATTAGCTATGACGTCCAAAGTGTGATAATAGTTACAACTACCGTCTCGCAAACGTTAACCCAAATTTGTTGTCTCGGACAAGTTAATAAAGAGTTAGCAAATATTCAATTTTTTGCAAGGTTTTAATTTTTACTTTTATAACCTACGAATTTTTTAGACAGATGTAATTCTATAAATACCTTAAAATTTGTTTGGCATTACAGTACAATGGCAAGTGGATTAGTTGACAGCGTATTGATAAAAAAAAANTAAATACCTTAAAATTTGTTTGGCATTACAGTACAATGGCAAGTGGATTAGTTGACAGCGTATTGATAAAAAAAAATACAGCGTCCACTTGACCCATCAGCTGATGGCGAAAGGATACATAAACGAAAAGTAAACATTGGTGCTACTTTCGTCGAACTGTCAAAATCTCGCCAACTTACATGAGGCAGACAATATGTACATCCACAAGTAATGCAATCTAAATCTATTTAAACTTGTTATAATTTAAGTAATGTTCCCTTATTGATGATAAAAATAGTGTTTAATATTTTTACATAACAGAGTTTTTAATTATGTCAATTAAGACGAACTCAAAAAGAATCAGTACGAGCTAAACGAATTACGTCTAATGATGTTTTGTTTACTATTNATGTCAATTAAGACGAACTCAAAAAGAATCAGTACGAGCTAAACGAATTACGTCTAATGATGTTTTGTTTACTATTGGCTATTCATTGTAAAGTGAGCACAATTTAAGGCGCTCCCTGCAGGCATAATAACCATAAATTATATTTTATTATGGCCTCAGATGTTATCTTTTGAGAAACAGTATAGAATGTTTTTATTAGTCACACACAAATTNATTATATTTTATTATGGCCTCAGATGTTATCTTTTGAGAAACAGTATAGAATGTTTTTATTAGTCACACACAAATTTTTATATTAGCAACTGGCGAAAGGATACAAATAAACAGAAAGGAAATTTTAAGCATGGGATTAAAAAGTTCTCACTTTACCATGCACAGCCTATAATAAGTTAGTAATCAGTGGTTTTTCACTACATAATTACGTTGTATTTGCCAACTTGTATTTTATATGCAAGAGTGTGAGAAGATGTGCACCACAACGTCCCCTGTTGCTTGTCAACTCGATTCGCAGCTGGTCGTTATAACCTCCCGAGTAAATAGAAAATAAACATGTTGTATCTCTGATGGTTATTATGATAAACTACTATTTGCTCATATGTTGGTTTTTTTTCTTCCCTCCCCCCTCCCCCCTTCCATTTTTTTTTGTGCCCGATTACGACTGAAACCGAGTGAAACCCATTCTGCAAATAATTTATTTTCGGTGCCATAGCAAAGTCGAGTAACAACCATGTGTTTGCTACTAAACGTTGTTAAATTGACTGCAAATAATGGTGTATGTAAAGTTTAATTCTTTCAGCATTTAAAAAGTGTATAAAGTGTGTAACTAATATGTAAAGTGTCCTCGATAAAACTATTTCACTTATAAGTTTACTGATTTATTAAGTACTTGTGAAGCCTACAACAGACATGTGGCACTATATCGTGAGCCTATACTCGGTCGATAAAGTTTGTATTTTATCCAATTCACACAGTATTTTATTACAAGTTACTCTAGTCCCGATCACACAGGTTATTCACCTTACATGCTCATCAAATCTGTGTTTGGCTACATTACGAGTATGGCAGAGCGGGACTAACACACTCAGGATGTTGGTGGGTTGCAAAATATTTGTAACACCTTCAGAATTCTTTAATAATTCGCCAAAACTTTGTACCAAAGAACAAACCAACTGGAATCAGCGAATGAAGCCCAGGGAGAAATATTTCGTTGGCAATACTAGATACTGGAAGCCCTCCCTTCTACACAGTCTGCTCTTCTTGAACATATAAAGCATTTTTTTGTAGTGATTGGGTTCACATGCGACATACCTCAACATGAGCAACTTACTCCAGAAGGATGGGGATGGAAAATGGACAGTGACAGTCACTGCAGGACTGCATTGTGAAAAACTCTACCAGTGGCATATAATGCAGGTGGTGAACTTGATAAGCGAGGGTGCAAAGATGTAGCTGGTTGAACAGGCAGGTGTACTTGCAAGAAGGTGTTGTGGATCTGCACCGAACTTTTTGAAAGTGCAATTGCATCAAAAACTGAGCTCATAAAATACTTTTCGCAATAATGTTTAATTTTTTGTTTTTATTTAGCACAGAATAGATCTACAACTTAAAAGGTTCTAAATGTCAGACGCCTTGTTTCGTTTTCTGTCAGGTCCTCTTTTGAAGTCTGTAACAGAAATTCTTTGGTATCACTTGACTGGATTCATTAGCATTGAAAGTGTGGATACTACCAAAAATTATTTGTGTACAGCAGAATGAAACTCCACAAAATGTTCGGTGATTTTAACAAACCTGCTGCTTTGTCTTGCTAAAGGACCTCACTATAAGCCCATCCAGTGGACCAAACTGCAGACCAGCATGTACCACGAACAAATGCAGCNCTTGCTAAAGGACCTCACTATAAGCCCATCCAGTGGACCAAACTGCAGACCAGCATGTACCACGAACAAATGCAGCGCAGTGCAATGTGGTGTGGGTAGTATCCAGTGTTCTGCGCACCTCCCTCCTTCTTGGAAGGTTGTAACACTCTGGGATAAGTGCATTTAGGTTTTGAGGGGCTACAAACAAAATATAGGAATAATTTATGATAATGGTAACACTACTAGGCGCCAGGCACCATCGACAGGTGGAGTCAATGGTGACGATGGTGATACTCTCAGAAAAGTCTGGACTTTCCACCTGGACGTATGCCATTCTCTCGGTGCTGTATAGTGTTGAGTTGTCCCAAAGATGAGCTGAAGTTAGGCTCCCCTCGTGACTGATATTTACATTGCAGATTTAGTGGGCCTACTTACACTGAACCACACACCTTAAACGGAGATGAGAAATACTTTAAATAAAACAGTGCAGATTTAAGTTGCTGAATACACACATTTGCCAAATGCCACAGGGGCTGTACTCAAAAAATAAAATGTACAGTTTGGAAACTCACATATATTTAACTTTGCACTACAAAACTTAACCCTTTACAGTGAAGATGAAGCGGATCCTGGCCATGTTCCCACCAGGCAGGCTTCGTTTTCTCAAAAATGGTGCGAAGGCGAGATGGTAAACTACAGGTGAAATTAAGCTTCCACATGCAATACTAGGTGATTATTTTGTATTGCGTATCCAAATCACCAAAAAAACATTATATTACATATACAATGATACATAAAATCCACCCAAAAAGTANTTGTATTGCGTATCCAAATCACCAAAAAAACATTATATTACATATACAATGATACATAAAATCCACCCAAAAAGTAGTCGATTTCGTATCCAAACTAAGTCCTGAGAAGGCCAAAACAAATGCAAAATTTCTTCCTGCGTATCCAGCCTGCCTGTAATTACCTGTTTTTTACCAAAAGTTTCTTTGTGCGTATCCACATGAAAAACGACCCGAATTTAAAAGTGGTGGGTTTGCATATCCAAAATGACAGGTGGAAATTGCCACCAAGCCTCATTTGTTCCGATTCGCGTATTCATTTATTTTTTTAAAACATTTAGAACAATACCTAATTGTTTCCTGTGGCGTATCCAAACTAAAAACGGAACAATTGGTTACTTTACCAAAAGTTTCTTTGTGCGTATCCACATGTGGAAGTGACTTGTTGCTAAAATTTTCCTATTGCATACCCAACAACGATTCATTTACATTTTAAATCCAAAACCAATAACCAGCTAGCGAAATGAGTTGTGTAAATAATATTGAGTTCAGAAAAAAATCAAGACGTGGAAACTGTAAAAGCTTCACTGGCTTACAGTGAGCGATTATAATTAATGCATTTCATGTATCAATGCCTCGGAATCACGAGAGTTTATGCAGGGATGTTTCATTTTGTTCGTTTTTATGAAAGTTGTAGAATTGAGTGTATCTCCAAGGTTTCCATAAGCTTAACCCCCCCCCTCCTTCCTTTTTTTTTAAAAACACGAAAACCACCTACTGTTATTTTTATTTTAAATTGACCCAAACAGCTACTCATTGTCATTTTAAACAGACATTGCACACCGCCAGTCAATCACATTTTAAATTTAAATGTGCCATTGTCATTTTAACATTTTGTTTATTCTGATGATAGTTCTCTAAACTAAACCAGTTGTGAGATTCTCAGTCGGGTACGAAAAAAGTTATCAAGAGTTGTGAGATAGATGGCATTTTTGTGTTGTTATGGAGACGATATATATTGGCAAGGGAGAAACGATTCGTTACTTCCTCTTACTACCAAACAAAAGATCAAAGGTCATTAACTGAGGCAAACAGCAAAACTACTTTAAACACTTTAAAAAAGTTTACTGGAAATTGGTAATTTTTTACCCGCTAATTTCTTGGGGGCGATCCCATTGCGGAAAGTGATTTGCTTAAAATTTCGGTAATTATGTCGTATTGCGTATCCAACAACGATTCAATTACATTTAAAACCTAAAACCAGATAGTGAATTGAGTTGTGTAAATAATAATGAATTAAAATAAAATATCAAGACATGAAAACTCTAAAGTCTTCACTGGCTTACAGTGAGGGATTATAATTTATGCATTTCATGTATCAATTTCTCGGAATCATGAGTTTGTGTAGGGATCTTTCGTTTTGTTCTTTTTATTTGAAAGGTGAAGCAACTCCAAGGTGTCCACAAATGTTAGTGTGTCACGAGAAAGGCTGGGAAAACTGATGTGTGATTCACCTCTCTTTGCACCTGCGAGGATTAGTTTTATTCGTCTTATTTGAAAGTTGTCTAGATTTGATAGCAACTTCATGGCCGTCACACCTCTCATGTGAGCTCTAAGTTAGCCCAACCACTACAGCTGTCCTTCAATGATGGTATTGCAATTGCAAGTTTACATTCAGCCATCCTAGTTTTACAGATTAAAACAACTGCTCATTTAAACCACTCCACACACCGCAAGTCAANTCAGCCATCCTAGTTTTACAGATTAAAACAACTGCTCATTTAAACCACTCCACACACCGCAAGTCAATCACATTTAAATTTTTAATGAGCCATTGTGATTTTTCTATTCAAGTACACGAAATTAAATATATATTGGTAGTGGGGGGGGGGTATGGACTGGGCCTCCCTTTTGCTACCAATGTATTGCGCAATTAAATAAACAGACATTTACTGTTTTAACTGACATTACATACCGCAAGTCAATCGNTGCTACCAATGTATTGCGCAATTAAATAAACAGACATTTACTGTTTTAACTGACATTACATACCGCAAGTCAATCGCACTTTAAAATGGAACAAATCACCCAACAAATTTGGCTATGGTATTACAGTTAGACACATTACCACTTTAATTTTAAATGAGCTATTGTGATTTTAAATTACACCAGTTGTGAGATTCCTAGTTGGGTACAAAAAAATTGAATATATACCAAAGAGTAAGCTATTCAAACAATTGAAAACATGAAAACTAAACCAATTAATTCATTTTAATGTTATTAATTTTTCCCAATTCAAGGAGCCCCGGTTAGCGGCTGCGGAAAGTGACTTGTTAAAAATTTCCAATTACGTATTCGATCCTAAACCAACTAATTCATTTTAAACTTTAAACAATTAATTTATTTTAAACTCTAAACAATTAGTTATCACTACTACTGCCATTCTCNTAATTCATTTTAAACTTTAAACAATTAATTTATTTTAAACTCTAAACAATTAGTTATCACTACTACTGCCATTCTCACTTTAAATTGACGCACACACACAAAAAGCCATTCAAACACTTTGAACTGATGCAAATATCAAGTCATTTTAAACTCTGCACAAAGACCTCGCTCTAACTACACATAGCAAGCCAATCTCACTTTAATTTTAAATGAACTATTGTCACAGACACCCCCACCCTCCCCCCTACACACTTTAAATAGACACCACACAAAACAATTAAACAATTCATTTGCACTTTAAACTGAGGCAAATAGCTGCTCGTGTATATTTTTATTTTCACTCATCCTTACTTGTATCTGATAATGAAAAAAAAAATAATATCTACTTTTGTTTTATCCAGTTATTTTCCGATGACTTGCTTATAAGCTTCGGCATGGACGTCGATGCACCATAATTGTACTGACTGTATCAAGAGAATATGTCAACTTCTACCAAGTGCACCTTGTGCTTTAGAGGGTATGAACAGTGCTATCACTGTGATTGGAATGAAATAGTACCGAGGTTTCCTCGTCAACCTCACCCAAGATTATGGTGCGATTCGATGAGGGCCAAAAAATATGGGATTGAATAGCCAAAGGAGAGCGATGCAGTGATGGGCTGCAATGCTTGAATGAGAATGAACAATTTTTTTTTTAATACGCTCCATCCTACAGTGAAGAAGTAAACCGCACCCGGCTCGAACTTGGATACTCCAAACGNTTTTTTTTTAATACGCTCCATCCTACAGTGAAGAAGTAAACCGCACCCGGCTCGAACTTGGATACTCCAAACGGAGCTCGGCGAGATGGGTACTCTTCCAGGACTCCTAGACATCACCCTTTAACGGCCAGGGCTTCTAGACATCACCCTTTCGTGGCTCGGGATGTGACAACATAACTGAAGATTACCTACTGCTGGATGTAGGCAGTGTACAGCAGCTAAAAAAAAATGGACATCCAGTTAATCTATCCTAGAGTCTCCGACTTTATTAAACATGTATATAAATGTAAAATTTGATTTTGTGTGTGGTTTTTCAATAAATGTTATTTAAATTCTCTCTATGTGCCATTTATAAAACATAAGTAGTTTCTTTCTTTTGAATAAACACTTTAAAAATATTTACTAGACGTTGGTAATTTGTTAGCCATTAGCTTCTCGGGGCCTATCCCATTGCGGAGAAGTGACTTGCTAAAACTTTCCTATTGCATATTCCCACTTTAAATTGATCGCCGATATGGAGCAGAACATTATTAAAATGAACAAATGTTTAGATAAATCAACTAATTCATTTTAAACTTTAAGCCATTGGTAATCACGAGCTGTGAGATGGCTATTTCGTGTTGTTATGGAGGCGATATAAATTGGCAAGGGAGTAACGAGTTGGTCCTCCTTCTTACTACCAAACATCGAGCCATTTTAAGCACTTTAACATTTTANTTCAACATGGTGATTTTACACCCCTCACACACCAGTGTATGTTTTCCTAATTGAAAACTTTTAGGTTTTAAGTAATAACACACTTGGATACGCTAAACGGAACAATTGACTTGAACTTGGATACGTTAAACGGAATTCGACCGGATACGCAATAGTACACTGACTTGAAAAGTAAATAATTTGAGTGGATACTCGATACTGCACTCGCAGGTTTCCTATGGTTTTACCATAAGAGTACGCAATACGGAACAATAACCCATTAGACATATAACAACCACTAACAATCACAGTTTTGGATTTTTTATACTATTTACCATATCAATAGACCCTATTTCTTCAAGTATTATATTGATTTTATGAATCTAAATAAATCACAAATATAGTTTTAGTTAAAAAAATTTATTTAAATGATTTTCTTTTAAAAAAGTAATAAATTATATAAACTTTATTTTAAACTTACTTTAGTCAATAATATTAATTTAAAAGGTTTATCGATATATATTGATTATATTACGCATGAACTTCTAAAATAAAAGCACATAGTTTCACAATGAAAACACACATTACATGTGTTTTACGAATGACTAAAAATTTCATATTTCAAAANTAGTTTTAGTTAAAAAAATTTATTTAAATGATTTTCTTTTAAAAAAGTAATAAATTATATAAACTTTATTTTAAACTTACTTTAGTCAATAATATTAATTTAAAAGGTTTATCGATATATATTGATTATATTACGCATGAACTTCTAAAATAAAAGCNTCTGGGATAAAGAAGTTCATAATATAACTAAAATACTTAGATTTATTTACACAAATATAGTTTTAGTTAAAAAAAATTTATTTAAATGATTTTCTTTTAAAAAAGTAATAAATTATATAAACTTACTTTAGTCAATAATATTAATTTAAAAGGTTTATCGATATATATTGATTATATTACGCATTAACTTCTAAAATAAAAGCACATAGTTTCACAATGAAAACACACATTACATGTGTTTTACGAATGACTAAAAATTTCATATTTCAAAAGGAACATTCTATCATATTTGGCTCATGTTTTTAATGCGTGCTTAACAAATCGCAGTTCTAGCCTCTGAAAAGGCTTACTAATATCACAAAAATTACAGTTGCTATAAAATTTATCTATAATTTTTGTTTTCCTATATGGTTTGTATATAATGCACTGGTAATTTTTAGGACTCGTGGCTATTCCGAAAATTGGAAGCAAATGGTGTATATAGACATTACTAATCAAATTTAATACGAATTTCGTGGGGGCATCGCATTATTTGCTGTAAAGAAAATGAAATATTATAATAGGGCCATGAAGATCGGTGTATTTGTTCCATAAAAGAATTTGGTAAAGTATATTTCGATCGGGTCTCTGAACAATGTTAAATTTGAAACAACTTTGGAAACCAAAACTTAATTCACAATATGTGAATCACAGGGTGTGTTTGGGCTGACATGCTAAAAAGTAGGTGTAGAAGGCCCCATCTACAATGCATGGATGCATAAGAAAACTAACTCGGATCATGTAAACGTAATGAGCGGATGGCTTGAGATAAATTTTGTATTATTCTACAATACGAAGAAACTTAAATGTAAAAAACTAATTAATTATATTTTAGAGTGTTTAATATTGCATGAATACTGCTTCTATACCATGTGCATGTGGCTATTAAAACCGAAACGAAAATAGCCACTGTAAATCCATAAATATGTAGCCGTATATACCATTTTGACCATGAAAACGAATTTCAAAAAAACCAAGTGCTTGAACNAACGAATATCAAAAAAACCAAGTGCTTGATTCCTTTGGCTATGTGTATTCACCGAAAATAGGGGTTTTGAGTTTCCAAACTTTCTTATGTGTACCCATACATTATTCGTATCCGCTTCATTTCATTGTAGATTGAACACAGAGTGTGTTATGTGCTCCACTTCAGTGATCCGAATCCGCATCCATGTCATTGTGGAACAAGCCTTTGCCACTGTAAACTAGCAGTGATGGAATGTCATCAAATTGTGTTGAATTTTGCAAGCCTTTCCTTGTCGTATTCAAGAAAAAATTGTACTATATAATGANAAAAGTAGGTGTAGAAGGCCCCATCTACAATGCATGGATGCATAAGAAAACTAACTCGGATCATGTAAACGGAATGAGCGGATGGCTTGAGATAAATTTTTTATTATTCTACAATACGAAGAAACTTAAATGTAAAAAACTAATTAATTATATTTTAGAGTGTTTAATATTGCATAANTATTATTCTACAATACGAAGAAACTTAAATGTAAAAAACTAATTAATTATATTTTAGAGTGTTTAATATTGCATAAATACTGCTTCTATACCATGTGCATGTGGCTATTAAAACCGAAACGAAAATAGCCACTGTAAATCCATAAACNCATAAATACTGCTTCTATACCATGTGCATGTGGCTATTAAAACCGAAACGAAAATAGCCACTGTAAATCCATAAACATGTAGCCGTACATACCATTATGACCATGAAAACGAATATCAAAAAAACCAAGTGCTTGATTCCTTTGGCTATGTGTATTCACCGAAANATACCATTATGACCATGAAAACGAATATCAAAAAAACCAAGTGCTTGATTCCTTTGGCTATGTGTATTCACCGAAAATAGGGGTTTTGAGTTTCCAAACTTTCTTATGTGTACCCATACATTATTCGTATCCGCTTCATTTCATTGTAGATTGAACACAGAGTGTGTTATGTGCTCCACTTCAGTGATCCGTATCCGTATCCATGTCATTGTGGAACAAGCCTTTGCCACTGTAAACTAGCAGTGACGGAATGTCATCAAATTGTGTTGAATTTTGCAAGCCTTTCCTTGTCGTATTCAAGAAAAAATTGTACTATATAATGANGGAATGTCATCAAATTGTGTTGAATTTTGCAAGCCTTTCCTTGTCGTATTCAAGAAAAAATTGTACTATATAATGAAATGAAAATTGGTGAATGTTTTATCTAAGACAATTCCTATAACTTCTATGTATGTTTCAAATTACTGCGTTCTATGTTGATTAATATCTTAGTAATACACTTATATCTGGCAAGGATTTTATGCCCAGTAAAATCTGAAAATAGTCAAGATTTGTCTAAGTAACATCAAAATTTATTGAGCATAAATAATAACATCATAAAGATAATAATAGAAATGGAGAAGTATTTTAATCCAGAGAGATTCATTTCTGAAACAGGTTCTCAATAATCTACTTTTTTGTGGACTCATTGAAATAAAGAATTTAAGGTATTTATAGCTTCAATTAAAACTAAGTAAGAAGACGAACTTAGTTTGTTGATGAATCATATATCAGCAGAAGTTATTCAGTTAATTAATGACATTTAATCTTACAACTNGACGAACTTAGTTTGTTGATGAATCATATATCAGCAGAAGTTATTCAGTTAATTAATGACATTTAATCTTACAACTCTGACACCTGCACTTTACAAAAGTTATTTGAAAACCCCATGAACGAGATATATGGCTTCTAGGCATTTATAAGTCTCTCTTCGCAAATAATCAGGTTAGTCAATTGACAAGCAACTACTGCAGTTAAAGTTATTAAGCNGCATTTATAAGTCTCTCTTCGCAAATAATCAGGTTAGTCAATTGACAAGCAACTACTGCAGTTAAAGTTATTAAGCAAGGAATGCAATTTCCGTACTTTGAATGATGATCAAAATAGAGATGAGTGCATAAGGGATTCCTTTGTGGCAGGTTTAATTTATAATCTTATACATCAGAGGTCGCTTGATAATACTGCACTCACCTTGTCTGAGGTTTCCGAACAATCACGAGCTTTGGAAGCNTTATACATCAGAGGTCGCTTGATAATACTGCACTCACCTTGTCTGAGGTTTCCGAACAATCACGAGCTTTGGAAGCAGTCCAGAAGTATTCTGAATTTTGTTCTGGTAACCAATCCCTAACAAATGATTTACCACTAAAATCAAATATTGCANAGTCCAGAAGTATTCTGAATTTTGTTCTGGTAACCAATCCCTAACAAATGATTTACCACTAAAATCAAATATTGCAACAGTGTTAACATTGATGCAGGATTACTTTCTGCCTCCGAAAACCTACTGCCATACAGCAGGCTCAACTGCATCGCATCAGCAAGCAAGACGGGCACGAGCACACATTGTGCCATGTGTGTGCGGGCAAGGCAGTGTCANCAGCAAGCAAGACGGGCACGAGCACACATTGTGCCATGTGTGTGCGGGCAAGGCAGTGTCACCATCTACCACCGCCCTCCTGCCCATTGCCAAGAGCGCCTGCTTCGTCGACCGGAGGATCGTTCTACAGGTGAATTAGGAAGCAAGAATGTAGTGCGAATGTAAAAACAGATTTTATTAATAATTTGCATAGATGTGAGGACACATTTAGTATGCAAGGGATGCCCCTGTCATATTAATTTAATATTTCGAGTTCTCTTTCAACAGTTACTTGTATACATTTCTCGATGTCACCCTAATTTTGCCATACCAATTAANTAATATTTCGAGTTCTCTTTCAACAGTTACTTGTATACATTTCTCGATGTCACCCTAATTTTGCCATACCAATTAATTATTGTTGAAGGGTTTTTTTATGTGTGTCATTTATTATTAAATTTCCAGGTTTTTTTTTTCAATAGTAAAATGTTGTTTCTGGTATATATTTTATAACGCAAGTAGTTTTGGCATGTGATTAGCAANTTTTTTTTTTCAATAGTAAAATGTTGTTTCTGGTATATATTTTATAACGCAAGTAGTTTTGGCATGTGATTAGCAACAATGCAGCAACTGTGTGCACCCACCATAGTTAGTCTTCATCCACAGTCTAAAGGAGTCGGGCATATAGCACTGTGCTCTGGGTACACATCACTTTTTTATGCCAACCATTAAATTTTTAAAAGCATCATGTAAATTATCAGAACCTTTTATTTATAACACCTNCATCACTTTTTTATGCCAACCATTAAATTTTTAAAAGCATCATGTAAATTATCAGAACCTTTTATTTATAACACCTGGAGACAGCACCTTTTCTTCCCTAGGAATAACATCACCCAGGGAAGCTTAATTTCAACGCCTAAATTGTTCAACACAAGTTAAGACAACTTTCAGCAGCATAGCCTATATGGCAGACACTTGGCCATGATCCGTTTTTGTTTCACTTTATACTTTGTTATGTAATATGCAAAGTTAAATGTACATTTTTTTTTAGACTACATGTTTTATTTCTGAGCACAGCCAACCAGGCATTTTGGGACACGGGTCTTCTACAACCCGCATTCAAGTGTGTCTTTTTAGTAACTTAAGTATTTGGAGTTCTACTTAAAGTATTTCTTATCACTGTTTTAGGCATATGGGTAAGGCTGAATAGACTCACAGAACCCAGCAATGTNTTCTACTTAAAGTATTTCTTATCACTGTTTTAGGCATATGGGTAAGGCTGAATAGACTCACAGAACCCAGCAATGTAATTAGAAGGACTAAGAGAAGCCCGACGCATCAAACATCATTGGAGTTTATGCAAAATGCATTCATCGAGGGAACAGCATACATCTGGGCAGTCGGCCACACGACCCTGAAAGGACCAACGACTTCTTCTCGACACCATCNCAGCATACATCTGGGCAGTCGGCCACACGACCCTGAAAGGACCAACGACTTCTTCTCGACACCATCTGCCAATGATCGTTGGCACCTAGTCCATTTACCATTTCTAACAATCACTCCTTCCTTGAGTTCATCACTCTGCAAAACTCACACTCTTCCCCCAACACCTGTACATACACCCTTCAAGGGGAGTACACATCCATCATTCTCCTTCTTCAAGAAAATTTGGTTCAGAGACTCCCAAGTTTTACTGAAATTTCAAATTTTGTTGAAACATTTTTCCATACTTTTCCCCCCAACAGCATTAATATTGCACCTTGAGAACGCCGTGAACAATGTGGGACGACTAGAGGCACACAAACACCTGGGTGAAAAAGCATGCCAACACCAGTTTTGCAGCTCACCATTACATCTACAGCACAGGGAATGCGCAGCTATACGTCCATTTTCGGGACAGTGGGACATCTGCGCCTCTCCCTCTCTCGCATCTTGAACTATGCANAATGCGCAGCTATACGTCCATTTTCGGGACAGTGGGACATCTGCGCCTCTCCCTCTCTCGCATCTTGAACTATGCAGGGAGAGCAGTCGTGTAAACCCGCCATCTCCCACTACATGCTTCAGCATTGCTTTCGCAGATGGGATGTATTTATCGAAATTGTGAACCATGTGTGCAGGCGCGCACATGCCTAAACTGCTGGTCGTTATATACCTCCATGCAAGTGCGGGTGGGATCAATTGCAAGGAGTCCGCTGAGACCTTGACAACTACCGATATGTTGGGCTGCCATTCTGTAAACACTAACAATAGCTGGCCTTACATAGGAAGAAATCCCGATGTCTCTGTGCTGGCAGTACTTCTGCCCTGTCCCACACCAAGTAGTGATGATGTAGGAATTGGGCATGCGATGCTACAAATGCCCTTGCAATACCAGCCCACAAGCAACAGAAATGTGAACAACCACGAAATAATGGACAGCTCCAAAGTGTTGCAAAACAAAAATAATTTTTAATATGTGAATAAGAATTTTTGGTCCACAACAACNTAATGGACAGCTCCAAAGTGTTGCAAAACAAAAATAATTTTTAATATGTGAATAAGAATTTTTGGTCCACAACAACAGAAATTTTCAAAATTACCCATTCACCCAAAAACGTGTGCAAGTTTAGTGTGTATATGGCAAGGTGCCCCACTATAAAATGTGGCCTATGTACAAATATATTTCATGCTGTGTGCCTATCCACATTACATCATGCTATTGTCAGTGGAATAGACTTTAAGCATTAAAAATGCCTTACCCTGCAAAACACTTAAAAACTTACACCATTTCCCATTATTCGTTAATAGGTCAAAACTGTCAACCTAAACANTGCAAAACACTTAAAAACTTACACCATTTCCCATTATTCGTTAATAGGTCAAAACTGTCAACCTAAACAGTGTCAGATACTTTTGTACAAAGAGGGTGAGAATACAGATGTAATAAAGTGCAATACGCGCAGTGCATGTACACGGGTGATGTTTTCAGCCTAGCGAGAGACTGACAGTACAAGGCGGCCATTTCACATGTCGGTAATGCACAGCAGTGACAGATGCAACACCGCACCTGTCATGCAACCAGCAAGTACGTGGCAGATGTAAACAAACCTATGATGCTTGCTCATTCNCCTGTCATGCAACCAGCAAGTACGTGGCAGATGTAAACAAACCTATGATGCTTGCTCATTCCCCATCCTGTATCTAGCCTTGACTTCAGCACCTCTTCCTCTCTACCTTCCCAACCCTTAGATGCTAAAACTCCTCATCTACTTTACCATGCCTGTCCTACCACAGAAGCTGGTCCCAGTACTACCAGCCCATGCACATAAAATTTCCAAACAACCCCGGTGAAGCAATAGTCTTTCAATACCAATGTTCAGCCAGCTGCGAGCAAGTTGCCGCAGTGCAATGGAGGGTAACTCATAACCATTGCAATCAAATCAACCCTTGTTCCAGGACCAACCAATGCTACCTCACGGTCGAAGTTTCAGTCACTGCCTACCTTTGCAGGCTTACCTAGAAATGACCCATCCGCATTCCTGGAGGATTGCGCACCACGCCTCAAATTATAAGGATAATGCATAGAGTAAAAGCCGAGCCGCATTGGGGCACAACTCTCCGGAGAAGCACATACCTGCTGGCAATCTATCAATCTCTATATACTATACTGGGAGGAGTTTCTCCATGCTTTCCTATACAGCTATGGAGGAGCATTTGCGTCAATGCAAGCCTAAATAAAGCTGATTTGAGAGGAGAAGCAGCCGATGGAGAAACTAAAAACATTCATCACCCAAAAATTCACATTATNTAAATAAAGCTGATTTGAGAGGAGAAGCAGCCGATGGAGAAACTAAAAACATTCATCACCCAAAAATTCACATTATCAGACATTTACACACACACATTCCTGACTGTGAAGTGCTAGAAGTGGTAGCAGAAACGGTGGGCACAGAGTACCGTGCCGCTTAGGTATCTCCCCCGAATAGTGGCCCGGACCATTTCATGCGCTCTGCGATTATCTTAGAGCGAAATCCATGCAAGCTGAGCAGCAAATGGGACTAAAGTGCCACACATTGGAACAAAAAGCAATGTCTGCACAGTCTTAAGGGACGTGACAGATCACAGAATCACTTCAGAGCAAACTTTTTCAGTCAAAAAACGGACAAAATTACCAATACAATAAACAACCCAGCCAAAAACATTGGGGAAAGTGACAGTAAAAGCTTAATTNAAAAACGGACAAAATTACCAATACAATAAACAACCCAGCCAAAAACATTGGGGAAAGTGACAGTAAAAGCTTAATTGCAACTGACAGTGCATGATATAAAAATGTGAAGAAGGATAGAAAACAATCACTGCCAATTCCATGCAGTAATTGTGATGTACAAGAGTACTACTGACTCTATGTGTGTCCTAACAATCCACATCTCAGCACTAACCAAGCAAACAAGAATGCAAGTATCGATTCGGGAAACTGTATGCAGTGTTAAAATAGCTGGATGTTCCCAATTCCCCAGTACCGAAAAATGTGACCAACTTGACACTGCAACAAGCAATAATTAACCAGGTCAGCAGCAGCCATTCTCAGTTCAAACGNCGAAAAATGTGACCAACTTGACACTGCAACAAGCAATAATTAACCAGGTCAGCAGCAGCCATTCTCAGTTCAAACGCATTTTGGTATTCATGAACGATCATCATTGCCACACATTAATAGACACTGGTGCTTTACATAATTTTGTACAACACCATTTTGTAAACCAAACAGACATTACTCCATCTTCTAATGTAATTCCTTTAGCAACAAACTAACACACCAGTACCGTACTGAGGCAACCAGCAGGGACAGTTCGTATCCATGACCTTGAGNTCCTTTAGCAACAAACTAACACACCAGTACCGTACTGAGGCAACCAGCAGGGACAGTTCGTATCCATGACCTTGAGAATATCACAACTGCAATAGTTGCACCAGACATTAGGGAGGATGGCATTGTGTGTGTAATGTGGCTCATCTAGCAAATCACCATTGTAAAACCACGGCTCGTCGTATCCATTCCTGCCATAAGGAATGACACGCTGTGTACAACCTTGACAGGCGACAATATGGTACAGTGCTGGTAATTTCGTTTCACGGAGTTTGAAAACAACATCCTGCCAGATAGCCAGGCAACTATCAAACGACTCCTTGACGAACGCTGGGATGTGTTTCCTGCACAAGAATCACATCATCGTATCACAGTAGCCAAACACACAATTCCCCTAGTACAAAAGTTGCCTATATACATACCACAATCCACGTTTATTTACAACATCGAGCAAAAATTATAAAGCAGCATTATAAGGAGTGATGGTATAATTGTGCCATCAAACNCACGTTTATTTACAACATCGAGCAAAAATTATAAAGCAGCATTATAAGGAGTGATGGTATAATTGTGCCATCAAACAGTGAGTTCCACTCTGCCATAACACTGGCATCCAAGTAGGATGGCACATGGAGGTTTCATGTAGACTTTCGACCAGTAAATCAAGGACATGTAGCATGTTAACCACCGTACATTAGCATCAAGGATGCCCTTAGTTCGCTATGGCAAGCCGAGGTCATGTAATCCCTTGACCTCAAGTAAATCTATTGGCAAGTACCTGTACAGCTTGAAGACAATTTTCACTGACCCCAATAGCAGGGGTTTTCTATTCTGTGCTATGCTGTTCGGACTGAAGTGCAGGCCGGCCACTTTCAAGGTCATGATGGTATGGGTGCTGGAGGCCTCAATGGTAAATTCACGCACTCCTACCTTGACGATGTGTTGATGGCATGCCAGAAGGATTCAATGAATTAAGAAATTATGTGTGATAGTGCACANACTCCTACCTTGACGATGTGTTGATGGCATGCCAGAAGGATTCAATGAATTAAGAAATTATGTGTGATAGTGCACAGCTTCTTCACTGTTGTGTACTATATCTAGTGAGTAATATACTTGTGTTTGCGCATTGAATTTTACNATAGTGCACAGCTTCTTCACTGTTGTGTACTATATCTAGTGAGTAATATACTTGTGTTTGCGCATTGAATTTTACTAGTACTACTTCATTAATTTTTTTGAATTTCAGCAGCAGTTTCCCTTTCTCTTTGCAAAATATTCCTTTCTCTGATATTAGTCAACCTAGATACTCTTCATTATTCACTTTCATCTGCCTGCGATAAACACAATCTATTTTAGAAATTACATGTTCAAAAAACTTCATAATTTTTAAAGTATTTACGATTATTGTAGGTTGTTAAGGCATTTCTTATCTATATTAAACAGTTTTAGTTATTAATTAATTTATTTTGATAAAGATTATGTTCTTTATGGTTAGAAAAGACAGTGAATTTTATGTTTGTTTTTACTGCAAAATTTAAATTTTAAATACGCTTATTACTACTTATCTATTAAAGTTAGATATATGCTACCACTCACTTTTTGTACATCATTAAATTTTACAAAATTCTTTCGTACATGATTTTGTTATATATCTAAAGGATTATATAGCGTTTTCATGAGAGCATGCAGGCTGCAAACTTTTTTTCCGACTTGNACTCCTACCTTGACGATGTGTTGATGGCATGCCAGAAGGATTCAATGAATTAAGAAATTATGTGTGATAGTGCACGGCTTCTTCACTGTTGTGTACTATATCTAGTGAGTAATATACTTGTGTTTGCGCATTGAATTTTACTAGTACTACTTTATTAATTTTTTTGAATTTCAGCAGCAGTTTCCCTTTCTCTTTGCAAAATATTCCATTCTCTGATATTAGTCAACCTAGATACTCTTCATTATTCACTTTCATCTGCCTGCGATAAACACAATCTATTTTAGAAATTACATGTTCAAAAAACTTCATAATTTTTAAAGTATTTACGATTATTGTAGGTTGTTAAGGCATTTCTTATCTATATTAAACAGTTTTAGTTATTAATTAATTTATTTTGATAAAGATTATGTTCTTTATGGTTAGAACAGACAGTGAATTTTATGTTTGTTTTTACTGCAAAATTGAAATTTTAAATATGCTTATTACTACTTATCTATTAAAGTTAGATATATGCTACCACTCACTTTTTGTACATCATTAAAATTTACAAAATTCTTTCGTACACGATTTTGTTATATATCTAAAGGATTATATAGCGTTTTCATGAGAGCATGCAGGCTGCAAACTTTTTTTCCGACTTGATTCACTAATACCGTTAATGCTCAGCTCCTATAAGTGCTAGGGCAAATTTTAAATCAAACAAACCTTCCTCGATAAATGCAGATCATAACAGTAGAAACCGTATTCAAATCCGTTAAGTGGTTCTTGAGATTAGGGCAGTCATAGAGACAGACACGCGCCAGGGAGTTCCTTTTATACTATGTATTGATGCCCCCTCCCCCACCACCCTTGAACAACAAGCCTGGATCCACCCATGATGTGTTCCCGATGACCTGGCAGTGACATTTCACTTAGGGCTGAGCTCTATGAATTCCGATATTCCAAACAGTCTGGACGTTTGTCTTTGAATTCCACAAAAAGTTCATTCAAATTGCAAAGCATCAGTGTTTTCTGCTTTTGAAATTTCATGTTATTTATTTTTAAAGATAAGCAGTCTGTTTTTTCCCGGGCAGAGACTGCTGTATTAATCACTTCCACAAAATTCACAGACTGTAGGAGGTCATGTGAGCTATTCTTTCATCATTGTGAATGCCAAGGAGAAGAAAGTGGTGAATCGCTGAAGGTACGGAGGAGAAGAGTTCAAGATTCTGTATCTTGTGATGAGTGTCTGGAGTGATGAGGGTATTAGGAAATATTAGCTAAATGATCTCACTTTGCATCCATTACAAAAATGGAAAGAAGCTAGCAGTCTGCCAAAATGGGAAGAGATATCCAGCCTTAGCACAGCAGTCAAAGCATACTGGGCATAATGGAATTCCCTCGGACTGAAGAATGGTGTGCTTTACAGGAACTGGGAAAGTAATGATGGAAGAAACACATGCTTGTAGTTGGTCCTTCCAGAATCCAGGGTCCCCGAAGTCTTTAAGAACCTGCACAACACTGCAGCCAGTGGGCACTTTGTAAAATAATGTATTTTTGTCTAGTAAAATTTGGGGGTGAAATACTTTTAGTGTATTTTTGTTTCCGTTTTTGTAACTACTGTAATTTTTTATTTTTTTTTGTAAATCTGTGATGGTTGATGGACAAGTCCTGCCTGAATGAGGCAGGGAAATAGTACTGGATGTAGTNAGTAAAATTTGGGGGTGAAATACTTTTAGTGTATTTTTGTTTCCGCTGGTTGTAACTACTGTAATTTTTTTTTTTGTAAATCTGTGATGGTTGATGGACAAGTCCTGCCTGAATGAGGCAGGGAAATAGTACTGGATGTANTTGTAAATCTGTGATGGTTGATGGACAAGTCCTGCCTGAATGAGGCAGGGAAATAGTACTGGATGTAGTTTGTAATCACCGTCGGCGGTCTTCACCGCTGACCTTTAATGTCGAGCCAAGCGAGTTTTGGTACAGACATGAAATGTGAAAGGTGCCAAACAAAAAGAAATTCAATTCAAGTCTCGTATTAGTTACCCTTTACTTTTATTTATCAATCAAATGAAAAAGTTCACATACAATTTTCAAGTATGCAGAGTCATGAACAGTTAGTTTCACCGGACAAACAAACAAAGAGTAGCGCCGCAGAAATTTATTTCTTATTCACATCATTCAAAGCTTGCATCGCAAGAGGAATTTACGAAGGCAAGAAGAAAGTCAGTTCCATCCTGGCACCCTGTCAACCTCCCAATCTGGAGGAAATAATTTAGTAGTATTAAGTTGATAGTCAAAAATAATTGAAGTTAAAAAAGATTTAGAGGTCGTGGAGCTCGCCGGTGTGGGCGATATTTGCCACGCTCGATGCATCTTCTTCTAGAGTTGGTCCTGTACCGTCAGCGGGTGGTAGGCACACAGGGTTTTTGTCGCCCCATTCCTACCCCCACTTCTTACCCCAGGGTGCCAAAAACGTGACCAAATAAGAGCATGGCGTGGGCCGAAATCCCTGCGAAGGCCTGTGCGACCTCCGTGGCAACTATTCCCCATGCCATGTCGAACTGCATCGTACTAAAAATTAATCAAAGTTCTAGAACAAAAAAATGTCTACTGAAGTTTTAAAACGAAGATAGATGTTTACCTGACGCGAACAAAAATGTTCAATGTGACCACCATGAGCAGCCCGAACGACATCTACGGGATAATCAAACTTGTTTCATATTCTTGTCAGCATGTCCAGTGTTACGGTTTGGATGGCATTCGTAGCTCTCTGTTTCAGATGGTGAGGAGGTAGCGAACTTGCATTCGACACATCAATGTGAAGGGGGTGGTCTGATGTTTACTTTATGTGATGGGAGATGACACTGGGGGCGTCTGTCATCGCACTATGAGCCTGCATTATTAGTCTGCATAACGATGGCAACGGAACAACAGAAGGCGTTCTGTGTTACTCAGTTTGCTAAATGTGAATCGGTTACGACTGTTCAACGTGAATTCATTCGCAAATACGGACGTCGTCTTCCCGATAGGTGGAGTATCGTACGTTGGTTTCGTCAGTTCCGTGTCACAGGGTGCCTTTGAAAAGGCAAAAGTTCCGGGCGGNTAGGTGGAGTATCGTACGTTGGTTTCGTCAGTTCCGTGTCACAGGGTGCCTTTGAAAAGGCAAAAGTTCCGGGCGACCGCATGTGTCCGAAGAGAATGTGCAATGGATTCAACAAGCGTTCGTTCGCAGTCCGAGGAAATCAACTCGACAAGNCATGTGTCCGAAGAGAATGTGCAATGGATTCAACAAGCGTTCGTTCGCAGTCCGAGGAAATCAACTCGACAAGCTTGCCGGGAAATGCAAATCCCTCAATCGACGGTATGGACAGTGTTGCGAAAGCAATTGCTGTATAAACCATACAGGTTACAGCTTGTACAGGATCTTACCGAAAGGGATAAAGAACAGAGGNGCGAAAGCAATTGCTGTATAAACCATACAGGTTACAGCTTGTACAGGATCTTACCGAAAGGGATAAAGAACAGAGGCGTGATTTCTGTGCGTTCGTTCTTGGCTAGATCAAGGTAGACGATGCCTTCATGTCTATACTGGTTTTTAGAAATGAAGCAACGTTCCATACAAATGGTAAGGTGAACCTGCACAATGTGCGGATATGGAGTGAGGAACCTTCACATAAAACCACCGAACACGAGCGCGCTTCCGCCAAAGTGAACGTGTTTTGCGCTGTATCCAAACACACTGTTTTCGCCCTTTCTTTTTTCACGAACCCACTGTTACTGAAATCCTTTATTTAAACATGCTTATAGAGTGGTTGTCTCCTCAGTTAGAAGAGGTGGCGGGGGACTTCATTTTCCAGCAGGATGGTGCACCACCCCATTGGAACCTAGCTGCTNGTTAGAAGAGGTGGCGGGGGACTTCATTTTCCAGCAGGATGGTGCACCACCCCATTGGAACCTAGCTGCTCGCGGATACTTAACGAGACGTTGCCACAACGCTGGATTGGTCGAGGACGTCGACCACTGGTCCGAGAAGTAGTCACCGGGGGTTCTTCGGGCGATTTTACCCCGTACGATTTTTTATGGGGGTACATAAAGGATCAAGTGTTTGGTTCACCATTGCCCGCTAACATTGACGNTTTACCCCGTACGATTTTTTATGGGGGTACATAAAGGATCAAGTGTTTGGTTCACCATTGCCCGCTAACATTGACGACCTCAAAACGAGAATTACGGATACCATCCAAACCGTAACACTGGACATGCTGACAAGAGCGTCGAACGAGTTTGATTATCACGTAGAAGTCGTTTGGGCCGCTCATGGTGGTCACATTGAAAATTTATGAATGTGTGGTAAACTAATTTCACGGTTCCATGGTTCATTTGATTGGTCATCCAAGTTTGTAGGTTGTTTGGTTTTGATATTATTTTGGAAGTTTAAACCCCATAAGAAAATATGAGTGAGATATAAGTTAGATTCTCTTTTTTGTGCCATGTACAGTCGCCCAGCATGGTTGATTTATTTGAGTTATATCGCTTCCTCTTTATTTGTGTCACGGTCTTTTAGTAAATAAGTCTAGTTATTTTTGTGCCCCTTTATTTTTTTTTNATCGCTTCCTCTTTATTTGTGTCACGGTCTTTTAGTAAATAAGTCTAGTTATTTTTGTGCCCCTTTATTTTTTTTTTTGTGCTGTTATATTAATTATTGTGAATATAAAAGCCGGACCTTCGATGAATATAAAGCAATATTTATCNTTTTTTTTTGTGCTGTTATATTAATTATTGTGAATATAAAAGCCGGACCTTCGATGAATATAAAGCAATATTTATCACAACTTTACAAAGTTCATGTATCCTTCAATTTTATTTAGTTATACTCAATCATTCTCCTATTTTAGAATTTGAAATTACTTACCACAGAGTCACAAGTAACCTTTCCTCAATGGATATCGGCACCCGGATGTTCATAGCCATTCGTAGCCGTTCGATTACGTATTGCATTTTAAATGTAGTCAAATGTTTGTGCTATCATTCCTGCGTGCTGACTGAACAAATCAGGTTCATCACTAAGCTGCTCATAAAGATGGTGGAATACACCAAACTGAGTGCGATCTAAATAAATTTCATGCGTGTAATGCCTTTTCTTCGTAACATTTTCACTTTGCTNAATACACCAAACTGAGTGCGATCTAAATAAATTTCATGCGTGTAATGCCTTTTCTTCGTAACATTTTCACTTTGCTGTTTGCATTTAGCAACATAATAATTACAAAAACACTTTCTGCAAGTGGTTTTACACTCCCCGTGAAGACTACTCATTGCCTGGCGCTCGGCGGCGTCACCACATTACCAATGTGATGAACGGAGTATGATAGGCGAACAGGGTTCGAGGTTCGATTCCCGGCAGGGTCACTTCGGGAATTTTGCATGTGGGAATCGTGCCAGAAGATGTCGGTGGTTGGCGGGTTTTCTCGGGATCTCCCATTTCTCCCGCCATTGCACTCCGGTGCTGCTTCATATTCACCACACCACAGCTTCATCGGCTCTCAAGACCTCGATGTTAAGAGCCACCCAAATATCTCCACTCCACTCTCGCGTCTATCGCCTGTACGTAGGGCACGAAACTCGCCCACTTTCCGCCCGCGTTGCCTGCTTACCGCGCACCTGGACACTGCGTAAGGTCACCCACATCGACCGACTGGCGCTCTACTAATGTCCAGATGATGGAGTGTTTGTTCGGGACGAAAATACTTAATAAGATGCAGTGTTATGCACAAACTCAAGCACTGGATGCATGCTCTGTGTTACCTGGTTATGCGCGGTCCGATGCTGTGGGGAGGTGACCCAACTCGACTCTCCTCTCCCCCTGGCAGACCTGTTCACCAGTAAGCAACACCGACACCCAGCAGTTGGAAGGGGAAGGGGGAAGATCGACATCCGACGTNTTCACCAGTAAGCAACACCGACACCCAGCAGTTGGAAGGGGAAGGGGGAAGATCGACATCCGACGTGGCTGGCATTACAGCCCCTCCTCCCCCTTGCCGGAGGAGTCGACGACTTGGGATGAGTGAGAATTTTCTGGCAATCCTTTTTCTTGGTGCAATGCAGTATTTGGAGAATATAATGGACCAGAGGCGAGGACGCTATAACTACCTGCCGCAGCCAGAGAGGAGTCAGTCTTTGTGGTAGCCATCTGGCTGAAGTGTGGGCTTCGGGGTCATTCTGGTGCAGCGAGGGACATGAGCGAAGGGGATGGACTGGACGATGGCGGACGACGCGAGACAACAACATACAAGTATTTGTGCGGTGTGGATGGAGGAGAGTGCGTGTTACCTGGCTAGCAGAGGACTCCCGTGCATGGGGGCGCTCAGATCACTCTAGAACATTCCAGACTGGTTGAATGTGGTCTGAATTAAGGTGGGGCTTTATTAATGTGTAATACGGATTTTATTGTTAAATAAGAGAACTATCAAACATGGACATATAATTTGTAAAATGTTTCAAAAGGTTTTTGATAAAATGTTTATTGGACTGGTTTTAGTTGTTTGATTGTATTAATTTCTTTGAGATGATTGTAATATCGTATGGATTAAATTGGTTAGTAGTAAAACGCTACGGATACCCATTTATTGTG
The DNA here is from genome assembly GCA_002778355.1 of Clitarchus hookeri. Taxonomy (NCBI): domain Eukaryota; kingdom Metazoa; phylum Arthropoda; class Insecta; order Phasmatodea; family Phasmatidae; genus Clitarchus; species Clitarchus hookeri. The sequence continues at coordinate 123,983 of NQII01005960.1, forward strand.
AGATATTAAGTCAAGAGTATTTTCTTTGTAGTGTTTANTGGTTAGTAGTAAAACGCTACGGATACCCATTTATTGTGAGATATTAAGTCAAGAGTATTTTCTTTGTAGTGTTTATAGTTAAATTAGGAAATTTGTATTAACTCTTTTAAAGAACCTGGCTAAGCCTGCTGACTGAGAAATTGTAACAATATTTAAGTGTCGCAATATTAAGAGACGCGAGAGTTCATGATGTAAACACTCTGTACATATTGGAAACATGCACGGCAAAGACCACAACAGATTTAATCTCGAAAGAAAAACCGCCAGTACCACGAGCGCGTGCTGCACTAGATCGATACACATCTATCGCCCGGCGGGGGTGTAGCAACACAGCAACACGTCCTCACTACACCCCTTTGGAACCCCGAGACGTATGACTCGTGCGTGTCCACGATGGGAGAGGTGACGGAGTTACACAAAAATTTGCAGCGTGTATGACTTTGAACAGGCAACCCTTAATACATGTTATGTCACATAGGTATTGTAATTTATATTAACCTTCTGTCATCAGATATAAGCAAGTTCGTACAACACTGTTACGAGCCTACAAATAACGCGAGTGGCAAAAAACGAACATACCTGGCTTTGTTATGGTGAGTTAAAATTTCGTTATGTGTTTTTATAAATTTTCAACATGTTTTACACAGATATGTGTGTAGGTACTCAAATAATGCCCAATCAGATGCAGTAATATTTGCGATCTAGATTTCGAATCAGACACCATAATTTCAGTTAAGTGTCATTAAAGCAACTTTTCTGAAGCCCTGCTCAAGTTCCACTTTCAGGATATTCCTCTGCATTAAGAAAAAAACTTAATTAAGTGTAGAAAATATACAAAAGGGAAAGCGCACTGCATTCATGCACACTCACTGAGAGAGAATGACAGCTCCTCTGGCGGCGAAATCGATAATTAATACACTAGCATCACCGAGGCGATGAAAAAGAAAACATATGAAATCCAAGATGGTGTTTTGAGCATGAGAGACATAGTACAGCAACGTAAACAAATGGAAAAAAAATCCAAATGAAATTGTTAATTAACACTCTAGCACCACCTAGGTGTTAAAACAAAAAACAAATGACAAACGAATAAAACAAGATGGCTGCATACGATGGAATAAGCAAAGGTACNCTAGGTGTTAAAACAAAAAACAAATGACAAACGAATAAAACAAGATGGCTGCATACGATGGAATAAGCAAAGGTACGGGGGTGGGGGTGGAGGCCTGTGGACTAAACAGCCAATAATAAGTATTGAGGGTCAGTCGTCTACTGGATGTAATGCTGGGGAAACCAATGGAAATTAAAGTATTTAAAATTATTTTTTAAATAATATTTTTAATAATATAAAATTTTTTTTTTAAATAAATCTTTGAAATTTTTTAAGTTTTTAAACATTTTTCGGATTTTTTTTTAGAATTTTGCGATTTTTCAGTTCNCTAGGTGTTAAAACAAAAAACAAATGACAAACGAATAAAACAAGATGGCTGCATACGATGGAATAAGCAAAGGTAAGGGGGTGGGGGTGGAGGCCTGTTGACTAAACAGCCAATAATAAGTATTGAGGGTCAGTCGTCTACTGGGTGTAGTGCTGGGGAAACCAATGGAAATGAAAGTATTTAAAATTATTTTTTAAATAATATTTTTAATAATATTAAAAAAATTTTTAAAATAAATCTTTGAAATTTTTTAAGTTTTTAAACATTTTTCGGATTTTTTTTTAGAATTTTGCGATTTTTCAGTTCAAGGTTATGGGCATGGGGTCAAGGTCATTGCCACTTGGATCCCATATAGTGGATAGTGACGTCATAACATGATGGCTGTTTGGCTCTGGTCCCCCATATCCTCTGAGCCCAAACATTTAAAATTAAAATATAAAATTTTTTTGAAAAAATATTTAAATAAAATTTTATGAATAATTTTAATACGTTTTACAAAGTTTCTATATAATTTTGGAATTTTTTGTGGGTTTCAGGTTACTGGGTAAAGGTCAAATGTTAAGGTCACACACATTGTTGGAGAAGATGGCATCCTCCAGTAACGTATCTACAAATGACAAACGAAACAAAAACGATATGACTCCAGACGACAGATTGAGTAAATTAAGGAGGGAGGGGAATGTTTAAGACAATGTGATTGATTGGAGGGGGTTGTCATCTGCTGGAAAAGGTCCTTGGGTGGCCTCTAAAATTATAAGTTTTTTAAAAATATTTTTTTTAATTTTTTAATAATAATTGTTTTATAATTTATTTGGAATTTTTTTATATTTTTGGGGTTTTCAAGGTTAAATTTCACCGGGTCAAGGCGAAATGTCAAGTGCACCGACATCTAACATGGCGGGCAATATGGCCGCTGGGCGAGCAGAATGACAGAGATTGAACAGCTCCAGCGCTCCAGTCCCAGGACCCATTGCGCCAAATCATACTAAATTATTCTACTGACACATTGTGACACCACCATCCAGTTGCTAGACGTATCTCTGCAGGCACCATAAGTATTCCTTTGATTCAAGCCTGCTATCTACNAAGTGCACCGACATCTAACATGGCGGGCAATATGGCCGCTGGGCGAGCAGAATGACAGAGATTGAACAGCTCCAGTGCTCCAGTCCCAGGACCCATTGCGCCAAATCATACTAAATTATTCTACTGACACATTCTGACACCACCATCCAGTTGCTAGACGTATCTCTGCAGGCACCATAAGTATTCCTTTGATTCAAGCCTGCTATCTACNTGACACCACCATCCAGTTGCTAGACGTATCTCTGCAGGCACCATAAGTATTCCTTTGATTCAAGCCTGCTATCTACGTCTAGGGACTATACCACCAGTTGCCTCGCGCCACGCCTACCTTGCTAGCCATGCCTTCAGCTGTAACGAGTCCGAGTTACCTCACGATTGGGTTTACCCTCCTCTCCCCCCCCCCCCGGCAATATCGTGTCTAGGAATCACACCTTGGTTGGGAACATAGGTTCGCCCTTCAGGCACTGGATTACGTGTGTTGTTGTCTTTACAATAAACAGACTTAAACCAAGCTGGTCAAGTTATCACTCAGCCACTTTGTTGTANTGTTGTTGTCTTTACAATAAACAGACTTAAACCAAGCTGGTCAAGTTATCACTCAGCCACTTTGTTGTACATTGGGAGACACGTCTCTTAGGAGCGGTGGCTCATAATACTGGTTAACCTTTCTGTGGGTGCTTACGTCTGCCAGCGACTTCCGCCTAGCTAATCCACTCGCTAAACGGGTTGGTGGTGGGGGGAGGGGGCAACAGCCACCCCCAACAGGGAGCTCCGACTCTACGTGATACGTGGATCTATGGAGACTTCCCACCTTCCAGAGTAACACGAAAGCGGTCGCCCCTACCCTGCTGTTGATATCTGCAGTCAAGCGCTTGGGTCTGCCAGCGACTTCCCACCCACCAAGTCACTTGCTGGGGGGCCAGCAGTCAGGCCTACCTAACACTCCCACCTGCCTACACCAGAGGCCTTCAGATCTTGCCCACTTCTAAGGAACGCCAACTACCTCCTCTCTTCTCTACTACCCCATTTGCCTCGCCACATGGCTGGGCGAGATAAGGCGGCGAAGCAGGGGCCAGCCCTGGGTGGGAAGTGTAGTTGGGGAACGCCAGGGGTTTGACCGGGTGTACACCTGGAAGCGTGAATAAGCTGCACGCCAGAAGGGAACTGCAACCAGAACGTCGATTGGAAACCGCAGCTTACTCTACGACTTACTGTGGCACACTCCATGAGCTATTTCTCATCTGCAACCCACATCACCCAAGAGAACAGTCACTGTCGCACAGCCTTAAGCTTCTGAACCGTGGTTCGACGACTAGATTAAGCACCAAGTTATGCGCCTACGTGCACACAAACCAGACCAGTGCCTCCCACTGCATCTCCATGTGTAAAACGGGCCACATTGAACTGCCCANGCCTACGTGCACACAAACCAGACCAGTGCCTCCCACTGCATCTCCATGTGTAAAACGGGCCACATTGAACTGCCCATCCTGCCCCTAGCTCCACCCCTGTCAAGACGACGACTCCGGTTTCCCAGTTGAACGATGAAGAGGAGGGGGGGGGAGAGAAGTCGCAGACATCTGCAAACACCACTAGCGCTCATTAGGTGGGGCATCAAATTTATAACAAAATNGGGGGGGAGAGAAGTCGCAGACATCTGCAAACACCACTAGCGCTCATTAGGTGGGGCATCAAATTTATAACAAAATCCAGGCATCCCCCAGGCCGCAACACATGATAATCACAGGTTCAAGCCATACTCATCAGCTATACCAGCAAATTTTCAATTTTCCCACCGCACCCTATCTTGCCCCCTGGCCGCTAGGTTTACTAGCAACAGCGACCTTCCACCATATTGCAGCGTTATACAACTCACCATCTGATGAATCTAGCATAGGCCAACGAAACTTCGTAACCTCGCAACCGTGTGAAAAATGTGCNAACTCACCATCTGATGAATCTAGCATAGGCCAACGAAACTTCGTAACCTCGCAACCGTGTGAAAAATGTGCCATCATTCTTTGTGTGTGTGTGGCTGTAGACAAGTAGTCTGCGAGTACTTGAATATCTGTCCTTTTACATATTTTAAATTTGGTATGTTTCTATACCATAAAGCAACATCTCCATTTAGTCATCTTTATCTTAATCCACCTTGAACTGTGTATGTACTCTTCAATATGACATCAACGTTAATTTAATTAATTANAGTCATCTTTATCTTAATCCACCTTGAACTGTGTATGTACTCTTCAATATGACATCAACGTTAATTTAATTAATTAAATTTAATGCACGGCAGGATGGGTATGTGTAGAATGCAGTATGGGTGTAAAGTGATGCATGCTTCACGCAATTTGGNAATTTAATGCACGGCAGGATGGGTATGTGTAGAATGCAGTATGGGTGTAAAGTGATGCATGCTTCACGCAATTTGGATTCAGTTTCAGAACTATCAATCTCACAGAACAAGTAGATACACAATTGGAGAGGGCATACAACTAACAACAATTTTTATAAGAATTTGTGTTTGCCTATAATTCTTTTAAAGCAGCTAGATGCAATAGTTTGACATCATTTCAAAGAAATTTTAATTTTGTGTATTTATTTGTTTTCTAGAGATATGTTGCAACACTACTTTTAAAACAAACTGCACAGTGATGTGTTTGATCAGATTACCTCTTTAATTTGAGACCAACCTGTGTTCAATCGCACCATCCGTTACGTAACAATAAGAGATAGAGAAAAATAGTGCAAATCTCAGAGCCAGGAACATTAAGTACCTAAAGATTTAGGACACAAACACGAGAATATTAGAGTATGTTGACATGTTGTTCACCAAGGCTAGTAGTATCACTGTGCCAAAATTTAACTGGACNTATCACTGTGCCAAAATTTAACCGGACATTATTTCTTTTTTATGGCTCGGGGCTACAACTTTGTGTTGAGGTCAACAATCTTCTAGGTGTGAGCATCTATTTCCCGAGACAGCCGCTTGATCTCCTCCTGAAGGGAATTATTGTGGGTCTCCTTTGTTGCCATGCTCTCCTGGAACATGTCCTCCTTCTGCCGTAGCTTCTTCTTCTNAGTATGTTGACATGTTGTTCACCAAGGCTAGTAGTATCACTGTGCCAAAATTTAACTGGACGTTATTTTTTTTTTTATGGCTCGGGGCTACAACTTTGTGTTGAGGTCAACAATCTTCTGGGTGTGAGCATCTATTTCCCGAGACAGGCGCTTGATCTCCTCCTGAAGGGAATTATTGTGGGTCTCCTTTGTTGCCATGGTCTCCTGGAACATGTCCTCCTTCTGCCGTAGCTTCTTCTTCTCCGCCTCTATCATGTTGCTCAGGTCGCGCGACTGCAATTTCTCAAACTGCACAGGGACAACCGCACACTCAGTCATACACATTTTAGATGCCTCGGGGGTGTGGCCCAGCAGTTATCTCATTGGTCTCCCACCCGCACACTCAGACACACACATTTATCTACGGAGCCCCCAGTGGCCCAGCAGTTATCTCGTTGGCCTCCCACAGTCGCGCGGCAGTTTCGATNACACATTTATCTACGGAGCCCCCAGTGGCCCAGCAGTTATCTCGTTGGCCTCCCACAGTCGCGCGGCAGTTTCGATTCCTGACGGGGTCGTCCCACAGGCAATGCGATGGATGTTGCCAGCGGCAGGTTTATTTTCTCTGGGAATTCCAATTTCCCTTGCCTTAGGTAAGACAACGTTGTCGTTTGTAGTGTCTCACTTTGCAACATCGCTCAAGAACAGACCGACACCTATGAGCCCAGCATGTGCCATATCAGATGACAGGATAAGTTAGATTACCCACAGGCTGGCTGAGTATACCTGGTTTTGTTTACTGTTAATTTTACATTCGTGGGAGTCCACTTGAAGTAGGTTGAGGCCAGAAAGGACTCAGGCCTCCTTTCTGCAAAATTTATTTTGATACTGTGTATTAAGTGTCAACTGTTATCACTTTAAATAATGTATTTATCTAACTATTAGACAAGGTTTATAAATTTATGAATTTTTAACACTCATCACAATATAAAAGTGTATGATTAAATGTTGAGATCTTATTTTTACTACAGCATCTATATATTTCTTTATTCTAGTACGAGCAAGTTTTCATAATTATTTCAAAACTAAAAAATTGTGAATTATTAACCACAAATAATTAATTTTGCAACACGTTTTTGTTTAAATATTTTTGAGCACAGGGTTAAGCTTTCACTCGCCATATTACATAAATATTATAACTTTTTTTTAATAGGTGGACACACGTGCTAAAACTTCCAACGCCACCAAGACTCCGAAACAGCCGGNTTTCAAAACTAAAAAATTGTGAATTATTAACCACAAATAATTAATTTTGCAACACGTTTTTGTTTAAATATTTTTGAGCACAGGGTTAAGCTTTCACTCGCCATATTACATAAATATTATAACTTTTTTTTAATAGGTGGACACACGTGCTAAAACTTCCAACGCCACCAAGACTCCGAAACAGCCGGTAAACCTAGACGGTTAAAGTTGGCTCCATTAACTTTCCAACTTGTCACAAATGTTAATAATCAGTGTCTTTTTAACCTCCACGAATAAAGATGAGGTCTTCAATGCCGATGTAGGAGAATGAGTTGATGATGAATAAAACTGGAATATCTCAATAAAATCCACAGGCTGACTAAAGCATAATTCACATTTTCCACACATGCAAACATCTGGATTTGACGACGCCAGGAACCTAACCTGGCTCACAACGGTGGGACGTGTGTGGTCTGACAACAACACCACCACAATGCAGTCGCTCTTTGTGAACCGCATGCATAGACTCACCTTCAGTGTGGCATAGGCTTTGTCGAGCTTCCCCTGGATGTCACGCGACATAGCAGAGTATCTAGCTTCCATGTTGTCCTGGCTCAGCTTGTCCTGCTTGAGCTCCGCCGCTGCACTCAACTTAGCTCCGTTCATTGCACGGCTGATTTTATCCACAACGTACTTCACTACCTCACATGCCTTGCGTACTTGCTGCAACATACACATCAGCAATTAAACAAGAAATTGCCAATATACTGTNTCACTACCTCACATGCCTTGCGTACTTGCTGCAACATACACATCAGCAATTAAACAAGAAATTGCCAATATACTGTAGCTAATGAGCCTACTTTCATCTGCATGTATGCATTTAGTTTTGATGAAGTTTTAAAAAAGTGTTGATNAGCTAATGAGCCTACTTTCATCTGCATGTATGCATTTAGTTTTGATGAAGTTTTAAAAAAGTGTTGATTATAGGTAGAACTTGACATCTTGTTATAGGTTGTTCACAGTAAACTGAGCAATTGTAAAGCTCTACTTAAGATCTACTTGTATGAAGATTGTGTATTCCTCCACCGCATGTAACATTAACAGTGCTGCGGGTGGGCCTGATAACCTTATTCATGCGCTGGTCTTGTGAAAATGTTAAATTATTAGAAAAGTAAATATTTTACATCTCTGCTCATTCATACATGTGTAAGCATATAATAAAAACCAGAAAGCAAAATAAATAATATTCATATTCACAAATGTTTACCAGTATTAAAATTAAGTTGCAATTTTATACATTCGTGAAAGGGACCGTCATTACCAACTTTACTGGGCACATGCTCTTCGATGTGCCCTTTAACATATATGCAGGAAGGGGCAAAGACATTTTTCAGAGGTTGCTTTCAAAAGGGCACGCCATGTGTCCCACGTCATCGCATCAGCATGCACGACGCNTTTTTCAGAGGTTGCTTTCAAAAGGGCACGCCATGTGTCCCACGTCATCGCATCAGCATGCACGACGCCCTCGTGCAGGATCTGTGTGTGGTGTAGTGCAAGTGCGGGCAAGTTAGTGCCATAATTAGGGTTTTATTTGCACAGCAACCTTTCCGCACCTCCCTTCACCAGTCAAGTGGATGCGGGGATCCACTAGACCGGTGAAGGGAGGCGCGGAAAGGTTACCCTGCAACCAAAGTTGCACGGAAAATAAAACACCTAATTATGTTTTTTTTCAAAGAGACGCAGGNTGCAACCAAAGTTGCACGGAAAATAAAACACCTAATTATGTTTTTTTTCAAAGAGACGCAGGGACGCGTATAAAACGCGAGAGACGCCCCGCAGTGTTTCCAATTCTTATTAAACAGATACGCTCAAGGAACACAAGTGGAGTAATGCAGTGGTTTTCACTCCACCACTATGATTATTTCTTGCAAGTGTTAGGCGTGTCAATTTTATTTTTAAAAATTTCAGATATTTTTTTTTGCAGGTTTTTCNTGATTATTTCTTGCAAGTGTTAGGCGTGTCAATTTTATTTTTAAAAATTTCAGATATTTTTTTTTGCAGGTTTTTCGTTATTAATGTATGCACGTACAAGTAGTTCCGGCGCGCAGCTTCGGCGGTTCGGCGCCTACGTGCGCGGGCGGCAGCGTTGTCGTCCGGCAGTCAGACCGGGCGGCACGCGTCGTGCCGTGCTCCGGGTGCATTCACGTCTCACGCCAATCATGTTACTTGCAATAGACTCAGTAGCTNCCGTGCTCCGGGTGCATTCACGTCTCACGCCAATCATGTTACTTGCAATAGACTCAGTAGCTTAACGGAACCTTTTCTTTCTCGAGCCCGGAGACGCCACCCCTTCTTCCCCTGGATCAGCATCCCCCAGGGAAGNGCTTAACGGAACCTTTTCTTTCTCGAGCCCGGAGACGCCACCCCTTCTTCCCCTGGATCAGCATCCCCCAGGGAAGTTTAATGTGCACATATTTCCATACTACGCACTTAAAAACGTGTTTCTCCCACAGCCTAGCCGATCTGGCAGGTTCACGGCCAGAGGCCGCTTCAGTTTCACACCTCGTGGTATGAGTTTAGTATAAACGTGCGAGGATAAATAAACGTCAGTTTGCATACTACGTGTGTTTCGTTTCCGAGAACCGCCNTTAGTATAAACGTGCGAGGATAAATAAACGTCAGTTTGCATACTACGTGTGTTTCGTTTCCGAGAACCGCCTGAGACATTTCGGGGTGCGGGTTCCCTACAACCAACTACCAAACACGTCCTGNGTGTTTCGTTTCCGAGAACCGCCTGAGACATTTCGGGGTGCGGGTTCCCTACAACCAACTACCAAACACGTCCTGGCAATCACCTAGGTATGTCTAATTTGATGTAATTCAGTGGTCACCACAGTTGAAGGCGCGTGGGTCAGCCTTAATTACTAGTCAGACGTAAGTACTAGGCACGAGGGCGTCGGCCTTCTTCAGCGCCACTGGGGGAGATTTACAACAATGCAACCACCGAGGGAATGGCGTGCGTCCAGGCGGTCGGCCACACGACCGTGGGAGTACCAACAACTTGACCTTCGACATCGCCTGCCGACGGTGTCTGGCGCCTAGTCAGGTAACCCTTTCCAACACTCACTCCTTCACAGCCCCCGCACCAGCGTTAATAAATTCCTTTCCCAGGACTTAAACCCAGAACCCTCCCATACCATAAGTTGGCATGCAACCAAGTGCACTACGGAGATAGGAATAGGAGCGTAAATTTCTCTTGTAATCAGTCTGATATTTTAGCAGATAGGGTTCACTAACATAAAATTTTTACAGGAAAGCAATTTTGAAAATCAAGAATGTGAGTTACTTAAGTCAACTGAGGTTACATACCCTAGTGTAACATTTCTTATGTGCAAAATTTGGTGGGAAATTATTGACTGGTCTCCAACATATGGCATAAAAGTCCCATTTTCTCATGTAGTGCTATCTTTATATTTGGCGAGAACAGAAATGTTTACGTATTAGCATAGTCAATGTTTGTCACAGACACTTCCAACATATAAAGTTGGGTTGATATTATTTGGGACATATAGCATTCTAACCTAAAATATTTACAAAGATGTTATGTAAAAAATATGTGACTACCCCCTTACCTCATACAACTTTCGATGGACAACAAAAGTATAACTTGTCAGAGCTTGTCGCTTGAATTTGGTGGGTATTGGAAAAAGAGATTGTATATAAACATGGCTGTAATAGGCACTGTGAGTATACCAAACTAAGTCGGAATTTGTTACATAGTTTTGTAGATCGAGTGTACTAAGGCAGTGTTCAAATGGGTACTTTTAGTTTACTAAATGGTCACTTGACCTGAATTAGTGGACTAAAATGATGACGTATTTGTTCTTTTAGNGGTACTTTTAGTTTACTAAATGGTCACTTGACCTGAATTAGTGGACTAAAATGATGACGTATTTGTTCTTTTAGTTTTTAGTATGTAACGAAACTTACCAAAATACTAAATTACCAATCTCAGCGGGTTGAAGGCACATCTTTTCGCGAAATCTAAGGTGAGTAAGTTCATTGTCTCTAGGGCAATAACACCTCTACTTTGACCATAGAGCAAATGATAGGGTAGAGAGCCAACAAAGGAAATTTATAAAAAAAAAGCGCAAAGTTTTAAATTAGTTTTGAATTTTCCGTATTGCCTNCAACAAAGGAAATTTATAAAAAAAAAGCGCAAAGTTTTAAATTAGTTTTGAATTTTCCGTATTGCCTGCAAGCCATTGATAGTAGACATTATGTTGATTGAAGAGCCAACCAGTAGCAGACGTCTGTGCTATAAATAATTCAATGGAAAATTTCATTTCATTATTTCAACAATAGTGTATTAAATTACCGGTGAGTTGTTCATATTGAATTGTACGAGAAAGCGAATAATATCGGCCTAATTACCTCGTCAATTATGAAAGTAATTTTCTAAGGAAGTGGTCTTTCTAGATTGTTGAACGACCTTGAAAAACAAATGAACGTATAACTGGTGATAAAGCAGCCACATTAAAATTTTGGTACCAACCTTATGCTCCATACACAGTACACTAAAATACATCCGAAATAATTCACAGATTACGCTTTCTCTCAAGATAGTCGTGAAACAGAGAACTTTGAACAAAAAGCATTAAGATTTTCCTTCAGATTACTGGCATTGACCTTGGTTAATTGTTTTACACAAGAACTTTAAAATGGTTTGCTGCAAGGGCACTGCCCAGAAAAAAATACGTCTAGATCCTTCGTTAGCGATTTTACATGTCCAAGCAAGCTCAGANGCTGCAAGGGCACTGCCCAGAAAAAAATACGTCTAGATCCTTCGTTAGCGATTTTACATGTCCAAGCAAGCTCAGATGCTACACTTCCCACACATTTTGTGAGCACCAAGTACCAAGGTTAAATGATATGATTTTAAGAAAAGGACACTCCANTGCTACACTTCCCACACATTTTGTGAGCACCAAGTACCAAGGTTAAATGATATGATTTTAAGAAAAGGACACTCCACCATTGAATTAACAAAAGCCAAAAATATATAATCTAAAAATTTTATGGACTTCCATTTGTTGTTCATCTTTTGTACCCTGTAATACTGTACTAGGTACTCAGAAACAGTTATTTTTTTTATTGCCGTGCTGTAGTGTTGCTGACATACATTCGGGAAGCCGTGTACACTGCGAACGGTTTTACAAGTGGTTTTCCATCGCCTTTAAAGATGCGTTGGCTTATTAATAGTGCAGTGTNGTGTACACTGCGAACGGTTTTACAAGTGGTTTTCCATCGCCTTTAAAGATGCGTTGGCTTATTAATAGTGCAGTGTTGCTAAGAAACACATTAAACACCCAGCTAAACAACTAGAGTGAGTGAAAAAAAAAACTCAAGGACTTTCTTTAAAACATACATGTGTTATCAACCTTTACTGTAATCAAAATGCGCAGAAAAACCCTAAAAATGCAATTTTTAATTATTTTTACTATTTTTTTTTAAAGNCTTATTAATAGTGCAGTGCTGCTAAGAAACACATTAAACACCCAGCTAAACAACTAGAGTGAGTGAAAAAAAAAAACTCAAGGACTTTCTTTAAAACATACATGTGTTATCAACGGAAAATAATTATGGCTAAAGAGAAAAAACTAAAAAAAGAAAAGACAAACCTAGAGGGAGAGTTTGGCTTTTAATATTGGTATAATTACGTACTTACAATGAAGTAAAATGTGGCATGTGCAAACAAGCAAGATTGATAAAGATTCTATCTCACGTGTTATATATTATATATTTTATTTGTTCATGGCCTNCTTATTAATAGTGCAGTGCTGCTAAGAAACACATTAAACACCCAGCTAAACAACTAGAGTGAGTGAAAAAAAAAACTCAAGGACTTTCTTTAAAACATACATGTGTTATCAACGGAAAATAATTATGGCTAAAGAGAAAAAACTAAAAAAAGAAAAGACAAACCTAGAGGGAGAGTTTGACTTTTAATATTGGTATAATTACGTACTTACAATGAAGTAAAATGTGACATGTGCAAACAAGCAAGATTGATAAAGATTCTATCTCACGTGTTATATATTATATATTTTATTTGTTCATGGCCTNCATGTGCAAACAAGCAAGATTGATAAAGATTCTATCTCACGTGTTATATATTATATATTTTATTTGTTCATGGCCTATTTTTAACATATTTTACACTACTAATTTTATACACTCATGTTTGTGAAAAATGCAACACCTAGAAGAAAACATGCAAATGAAACTAAACTCGCAGTAAATGGAAAGCAGAGTATCATATGCAAGTTATCATGATTTGAGAATTATTGCTCATGGCTAGACGCAGCAGCGCCTTCTGAACTGACGTGTAAAAGCGTATAAATAGAGGACTTTTGAGGTTCCAAACAAGTAAAGTTATTCATCGTCGGTGAGATGTAAGCGTTCTTACTGGAGTCAATATGCCTCGTTGACGTGAAAGGCCACCTTTTAAGGACATACAGAGTTTGAACGGGGCCGAACGATCGACTTGCGTGAAGAAGAATATTAATACCGCGAAACTGACAGAATAAAGAATCATACCACATTTATTCAACTCAAAACGAAGGAATGTTACTGTAAAAGAGGCAGTAAAACATATACTTTATACACTGAAGAGCAAAAAAAAAAACTGGTACACCTGCCTAATATTGTGTAGGGCCCCCCGAGCACGCAGAAGTGCCACAAGACGACGTGGCATGGCCTCGACTAATGTCTGAAGGTATGCAGGAGGCAATTCACACCATGAATCCTGCAGGGCAGTCCACAAATCCAATCTGCGCCAATTTGAGAAAGGGTTGAACGTCTGTCACGTTTAATTATTCTCGTCAGTCGTTTGTCCCGTTCGTTCACGATCTTTTTTCGGCCGCAGCGATGTCGAAGATGTGATGTCTTGCCGGATTCCCGATATTCACGGTGTACTCGTGAAATGGTCGTACGCAAAAATTAAAATTTGATCGCTACCTCGGAGATGCAATGTCCCATCTCTCATGCGCCGACTATAACACAACGTTCAAACTCACTTAAATCTTGATAACCTGCCATTGAAGCAGCAGTAACCGATCTAGCTGCCGACCGCATCGCGTTACTCTGATTGGTTCCATACCTCTTTTATTTGAATACGCACGCCTATACCAGTTTTTATGGCTCTTCAGTGTATTATCCTCCTAATAAAAGTAAACAAAACCAAAAAAAAATGAATTAATCATTAAAATACAAAGGCAACCAATNGTGTATTATCCTCCTAATAAAAGTAAACAAAACCAAAAAAAAATGAATTAATCATTAAAATACAAAGGCAACCAAATAAAATCATTGCAAAATAATACATATGAGCATCAGAAAGCAAGAGCAATAAACAAAATTACCACGAGAATACAATAGAAAGATTAGAATACAATTAACCGAAACAAAAAGGATGCAATGCAATGGAGACCCGTTTTATATAGCAGAAATCAATGGAAAGCCCTTATAATAGAACAGAATTTAACAGCTTCTGTAAAACTTAAACATACAAAATAAACCAGAAATCCTCAAAATTCAAAATAAAATAATTTGAACTACTAGGAGAAAACAGAATAAAAACGACGCAATAGACAAAAAAAACGAAAGCTAAATACAGTCTAATAAGATGCAATACAACAAAAATCCACAAAAAAAAATTCAGTACCACTGGAAGTACAATAGAAACCAACAAAATGCATGCAATAAACTTCACCAAAGCAAATCATTGAGAAANAAATATTAACGTTAACAGTAGAGGAAGGATACAAATTGTCTGAAAGTGAAAGTGACATCGACATCGACGCGGCTGAAACCCAGAAGCTGAGATCTTATCAATGCATTAACAGGACAATTTTGAAATANGCGGCTGAAACCCAGAAGCTGAGATCTTATCAATGCATTAACAGGACAATTTTGAAATATTTTGAAGAATAAACGTGTTAAAATTGTGCCAAATTATTCCAGTATATAAATAAGTTTTAGTCTCCACTAATTTTAAAATTACACATTTAGTAAGGCACTAAGCCACAAATATTCTTCTTTTTGGCCTCATAATTAAAAATACCGGAGTGCGTGTTTGTATAAAAGGATAGTTCTTCTGTAGCCGCCGTCAAGGACGGTTCGGTTTTTTAAGCATGGGCGTTGTAGGTGCGGCCCCGTTGTGTGTGTATCTGACGTCTGGAATGTTCGCGAGTTTTCTTGCCTTTCGATTTTGGATTATTCGTTTTTTGAGGATTTTGCTATCATGTTTGTTCACGGCTTACTATTTGTTTTATTTAATTTTTATTCATCGTATTTGAATTTCTAGCTGTACACGCTTCGTTTCTGAGGTCATGCATATACTCGACAAGTTCCCAGTGAAGTAATGTGTACAAAAGTACATACAGTAATGGACAATGAGTCTCTTACAGTGGTCAATTACAAGAGTGCCTTGCTTACCGTGAATCAAGTATGCTCATGTCCAGTGGCTGGTGTGCAGGGCTGCAGTGACGGACCCAGCACCACGAAGGCAAGTCGTGCTGCAGTGCCTGGCAAGTCCAGCGTAGGCATCCCTTATTATCCAGAACTGCACTCCTTGCCACAGATGGACCTCTATACTGAACAACCCCATGCCAAGGTACCAGAGCGGAGGAATCACCAATCTCAGCGGGAGAAGGCACATCTTTTCGCGAAATCTAAGGTGAGTAAGTANACATCATTTCGCGAAATCTAAGTACATTGTCTCTAGGGCAATAACACCTCTACTGGTCACCAGTAGAGGTGTTATTGCCCTAGAGACAATGTACTTACTCACCTTATATTTCACGAAATGATGGGCCTTCTCCCGCTGAGAATGGTGATTTCTCCGCTCTGGTACCTCGGCATGGGGTTGTTTACTATAGAGGTTCATCTGTGGCAAGGAGTGCAGTTCTGGATAATAAGGGATGCCTACGCTGGACTTGCCAGGGACNAACATTGTCCCTAGAGACAATAACACCTCTACTGTGACCATAGAGCAAATGATAGGGTAGAGAGCCAATGTACTTACTCACCTTAGATTTCGCGAAATGATGTGCCTTCTCCCGCTGAGAATGGTGATTCCTCCGCTCTGGTACCTCGGAGCGGGGTCGCTCGGCATGGATGTCCGCCTGAGGTAAGGAGTGCGCGCAGTAGGGNTTGTTTGTTACTGTGTGTATTTGTGGATGTAGGCCTATTAATATAAATTTTTAAAGTCCCATGTATATCTAGGGTTCACTCGATGCTTGATCAGTAACAGCCTGTAGGTGCACATTATAAATTAAACTTTGGAGATATCCCATAATCTTATTTTCTATCATAGGAATTCTTTATTAACACCTAGGTATCACTGTGGTCATATAGTGTAGTAAAATATAACGCCATTACTCTCGCGCCAGAACGTGTATAGTTACTTAGATTACAGCTGTCTCGTTGCAACTAGCAGATGTTGAAGATATCATAAATGTACCCTACATATATAGGCTATTAAAACCCTTCTGGACAAAACGTTTTCATTAAAAAATATAAAAAAATGTTTTTACCCGTTCTTGCAGAAACCAGTCAACGAAATGTACT